>QANZ01010112.1:0-24040 GCA_003254925.1 Chamaecrista fasciculata
GGAATTCAACTTACCTAACCTTTTATGTACTACAAAAAAAAAAGGTAGTGTGAACAAGCAAATTGAGGTTGGACCCACGTGGTCCCTCATCTTGGTGGAATGAACGGTTGATGTTGATTACAGTCTTCACTGTTTTCACTTCACAGGCATTGCTACCCAACAAAATGGTGAGTTTTTCATTAGCCAAAGTGTTTTCTTTGTTTAGTATTATAGTTTCCATTGAAGGGTCTCGTCTCTCTGTCTCTGCTCCCCAGCAATTATACAATTCACAATTCTCTTTAAGTTTAAGCCAACGCTTTTCCATTTCTCAGAACAAAGTTATTACCATTTTCATAGGATGTTTTGCTTTCACAAATGTGTCCTCTTGGGTATTCCTAATTTAGTCCTTTGAAAGGCTCAGCCAAAAACCTTTATTTTTGTATTTCATTCAGTCAATGAAGATTCTCTGGAGCCGTTACTTCTTATTTACCTTGCTTATCTATGAAGGATTGAATTCTGCTAGCAGTCTAGGATCTGTGTGATGTTTTAGCACTTTGATTGAATCCTATTTAGTTGATAGTGGAGTCTAAGGTAGAGATAGATGATTGATTGGGTAGTAGCATATATTTAGAGTATTGTTGGTCGAACAGAACAGAAAAGACTTGGTTTTTTGGAATCATTTCTCTGTAAGCCGAAGAATCTCTTCTTGTCATTGCTCTGCTTTCCGCTTATTGGGTAATTATCATTTCCTCCTTCTTTTAGTTATGGTGTATAGAGTTAGTTCCATAAAGGGCCTTCTTTTAGTTTTGGAGAAGACTTCTTTGCCAGTATAAATTTATGCTAAAAATTGCATTAACTAGATTGATGTTCAGCCCCTTTCTACTGTGCAGCTTTAGGTCAATCCTGCAAATGGATACTGAAGCCAGTGTAGTGGAGGCATCATCAAATCCTTACCCCTTTATGGTACAAAAATTTAGTGGAATTGGTTCACTATTAAAATAAAGGCAAAAGACCCTTTGGGTCAGGTTCAGTCCCTAAGGTTTGTTTTGTGTCAATTATGCCCCTAATGTGAAACGTTGGTGTCAATTATACCCTAACTTGAATTTTTTTTGGGCCAAAGTCCTATTTTGGTCCCTCAAGTTTACTCAAAGTTCCGGTTTGGACCCTCAAGTCTCTGGCGAACTTTCCGACGATATACACGGCGGCCCTTACAACTACGAAAACTCCTAATCCAAAGTTTTTTGACATTCTGAGTTCAATGATGACCTTCATTTTGTGAAAAAAATTGAGGTTAGGTATAATTGACACCAACGTTTCACAATGAGAGCATAACTGACACAAAACAAACGTTAGGGGCATAACTGAACTGACCCCAAATGTTAGGGGCACGAAAGGATTTTTTTTTTCCTAAAATAAAAGAAAAATTATAACAGTCTTGTATGATTAACTATACATTTTCTTGTAGGATTTCTAGGTACTTTTTCAACTACACTTTCATGTCAGAACCAATAATCTATTGATTGTAATTAATGGTTGCAGGTGCATCATAGACTGTGCACAGAACTCATGAAAATAGTTGATAGAATCTCAAAGATATTGCCAAATATAGAGGCAGAACGGCCTCGATGCTCACTGGGAATACAGTCTCTGTGCTCACTGAACACTACGATTGATAAGGCCAAGCTACTTCTGCAACATTGCTCTGATTGTAGTAAACTATACCTGGTGTGTATGATAGTAATCATAGCATAGCCTTTTGTTATCTGCATTAATAATTAATGTATGTTTCTTCTTTGGAAAGTTTATTAGAAAAACAAAATTGAGAGGTCAAAAATTTCCATGATAATTAATAATTAATGTATCTTACAATAAACTGTACTAATTAATATATGGGTTTGATAATTAATATTACTTTCAGGCAGTGACAGGAGATGTGGTACTCTCAAGATGCCAAAAGACCAGAAAATCATTGGTGCAAAACTTGGACAAAATTCTGAATGTGGTTTCAGTTATGTTATCTGCGGAGGTTGGTCAAGTTACCTTCCATTATTACCCTTTTTTTATGAGTAAATTATTGATTTAGTCCCTAAAAGATGACAAATGTCTCACTTTAGTCTCTAGAAGATGAAATTATACGATTTAGTTTCTGAAAGATATAATAACAATTAATTTGGTCCTTTTCTTATGGTTACCAATCAAAATTTACTGACAAATTTGATATAGTTTTAATTTTTGTTAAAAATAAAATTAACAATTGAGGTTAAAAAAAATCATATTTGTTGTTAAAACGACCAAATTAATTGTGATTGCATCTTTCAGGGACTAAATCTTATAATTTTATCTTTTAGGGACTAAATTGACACATTTATCATCTTTAAGTGACCAAATCATTAATTTACTCTTTCTATATTCTTTCCTATACTCTCAGAGACTTCTTATAGATTATTAGGTTTGGTGCCACTGGTTATCCTAGTAATTCTTTCTACTTGATTGTCACATAAAACTATGTTTTCCTTATAGCAAGAAAAGAAAGAAAAAGAAAAGAAATCTACCAAGCATTCAAATTGGTATATTTGTTATGTCTACATTTGGAGCACCATCTATGCCTCTAATTTTCACCCATGTTCTTTGCAGATTTCTCAAATAATGGATGATCTGGAACGTGTGACTTATGTCCTGGACTCATCTGAAGAAGAGGCTGGGAGGGTTGTGAGAGAATTGTTGCAGAAAAGTGCTTCTGCCTCAGATTCAATGGAGGATGCTGAGATTAAAGCTCTTCAGATTGCAGCATCAAGACTTAATATCACATCCCCAAAGGCCATCATAACAGAGAAACGATCTATTAAGAAGTTGCTTAATAAAGTTGGGCCAAATGAGCCGACAAAAAAGATGATCTTGAGGTATCTTTTGTATCTGCTGAAAAAGTATGAAAGCTACATCTACGCTTGTAGGGATGAAACATTTGCACCTGATAACTCCAGTCATGATCATATACCTTCTTTTCATAGCTATTGCGAATCGAGTAGGATTATACCACCTGAGGAATACAAGTGTCCAATATCTTCAAAATTGATGTATGATCCTGTTATCATAGCTTCTGGAGAAACATATGAAAGGATGTGGATACAAAAGTGGTTTGATGAAGGTCATGACACATGCCCAAAAACTAGAGAGAAACTAGCCAACATGTCAGTGACTCCAAACATTTCCATGAAGGACTTAATATCAAAGTGGTGCCGAAATAATGGAGTCTCCATTCCTGACCCTTGTAGGCAAGCAGGAAGGTCTATCTCATGGGAATCTTCCTACACTTCCATTAAGAGCTTTGAGAATTCTATGAATAATTTGAACTTGCCAATGGATTTCAGTAACATGTCTCTTGGATCAATAGATAGTTACAGTTCAAATTCCTCTCAGGCTTTGATGAAGACAAGTGACAATTCTCAGAGTCATCAATCACATGCAAACATAGATGATGCAGATTTAATGCTTTTGTCCAAGTTCCCTGACCACCAATGGGATTCTCAATGCCAGGTCATTGAAGATCTGAAAATTTGTTTGAAATGCAACTGCCAAGCTTTTCGCTCTTTGTCAACCGAGACTTTCATTGAATCACTCACCAAGTTTCTGAACAATGCATATGATCTGCAAGACAAAAAAGCTCTGAGAAATGGAGCTCAGTTGTTCTTTGAATTTGTGTTGAAGTGCAGGTATTTTTATTTTTCATTCTCTCATTGTGATTTTTGCTAGTTATTTAATCTGGTCGCATTTTCTGATTTTATTTTTCTGGTGAGGGAACCAAATCAGTTGACAGTGACACTTGATTACTTATAAAACAATAATAGTTTGATTTAAAAGTGAACTTCAATTATGTAGGCACTGTTATTTTAGTCATTGAATTTTTTAAATGTTTGATTTTGCCTTTAAAAATTCGTCACTTGTTGTAATTTAATCTCTTTAGGGGCTAAGTTGTATACTATTAGGTCCTTCACAGAAGGACCAACTTGTAACAAGTCATGAATTTTCAAGGGTTAAATCAAACATTTCACAAAATTAGAGACTAAAATGACAGTGCTTATATACTCTAAGGACTAGAATGTCAGTTTAGTCTTTGATTTAAATAACGGGTAAAGTTTTCTGGTTTTAACTTTTCTTTGTAATCAGGGTGTTTTAGATTAAATTTTTCGCTTATACATTAAAATTCGTGTATCTGTCAATCTAAGACACTGAATATACAGATTCAGGACATACTTTAACGGTCTGAAAGTCTCTGAACGATTTAGTTGTTCTCATTTCTCATGCAGGGACAGCCTAACTTATCTAAGTGAGGATGCTTTTAGTATGCTAGGAAGTCTTCTTGATTCAGAAGTTACAGAAGAAGCTCTTAACATATTGGAAGAACTTTCTGGGTGTCAGCATACTAGACCTAAAATTGCGGCATCAGGTGCACTCATTTCCATCTTAAAGATCCTTGACTCTGAAAGCAAAGATTTTCAACAACAAGCTATCAGAATAATGCATAATTTATCCTTCAACAGTGAAGCTTGTTATCACATGGTGTCTCTCCATTGTATTCCAAAACTGCTTCCTTTTTTTGAAGATAGGACTGTGTTGAGACACTGTATATGCATGTTGAAAAACTTTTGTGACACAGAAAATGGCAGATATTTTGTTGCTGAAACTGAAGGATGCATTTCTGCTATTGCTGAAGTACTTGAAAGTGGCAGCAATGAAGAACAAGAACATGCATTGGATGTTCTTCTGTGTTTATGCTCTCAACGAGAGGAATATTGTCGTTTGATCATGGAACAAGGTGTTATGATCTCTTCTCTTATGTTTATCTCCACGAATGGAAGTGACAAAGGGAAGGAGAGTGCATTGGAGTTGTTAAGACTTGAGAGAGATGTTAGGTGTGTTGAGAATGGTGAAGAATGCTTTGTATTATCAACTCAGGACACTACTTCTGATTCTTGTAATCAACCTCAACAACAGAAATCGTTAAAGAAATCTGCATTGTTCAGGATGTTTTCCCGGTTCTCAAAATCCTGTTCACATGCGGGAAAAAACAAGAGATGAAACCTGAATTCTTCAGTTCAATCCCCATAAAGAGACTAACGATTATTATGTACCTGACAAGAAACATTATGGTATGCAGGATATAGCTAACATATATACTTAGATGAAGCCCTAATCTTATGTAGTTAGGTAGACATAGGGTGCGTTTGGATTAACTTTTAAAAAAAGTACTTTTTATTTTTAACTTTTAATATTAGAGCTTTAATTTTAAAAATAAGCTATTTGTATTTGGATGTAATAATAAAAAGTACTTTTCAAAATATAAACAATGTTTGGATGTATATTTATAAAAGTACTTTTAATGTGTAAAATTTACTAAAAAGGACATAAAATATAATTCTTTAATTTTATTTTCTAAAGAAATAATTTGTTTTTTAGAACAGTTCATGAAAAACCCTAAAACAAGCACACTACTTACCTCTGTCATTTCACAGCAATATGATGATTAATTACCATGACTTTCTCTTGCACTCATGAAAATACAATAATATGTTCAAGTTTTAAGAAAATAAATAAAACTACACTATATTATTTAAAATCCGATTTGGGTTAGACTAAATTTTTCTGGGTGTGAATCGGACGGTTGTAATTGGTCGATTGGGTGGTTGGAGCCTCATGGAGCTGAATTTTCATGAAAATACAATAATATGTTCAGTTATCGTAATATTATATATATATATATGGTTGTGTATGTAATATGAGTTTGGCATCCATTGACGGCTTGAAGAAGGTGAGGGGAAGATCTGACTTGAGTCTCCATTAAAGGAAAAATTAAGTTACGAGGAGAAAAGGGCAAGGGCTGTAATTTGTTAGATATGTTCAGGTTATTTTTGTCCAATAAATTAATATATATGTGCTTACCGGTTCTTTGTTTTCCTCTACCGCATGGGCTTTTCTCACAAGTCAAGAAAAGAAGCTTCAGAAAAAAGTGCTATTTCACCTTTTTTTTTTAACTTCTTTTTTTTTCTAAAGCCCATCCAAACACTTAAAAATATTTAAGAAGCACTTAAATTTAAAAATAAAGCGCTTTTTCACTAAAATAAGCTTATCCAAACGCAGCCATAGGTCGTTACTCAGTTACTGTTAATCTCATCATATTTGAGCATTGTTCGATTAATTAGATCGCTTACAAATTCACAATGTATCAGGCTATGTTCTAGATTTATGATGCTTTATTGTCGGTAAAACATGAGTATGATACTATGGTTCCTAAACGCAGACTTAGAATTGAGTAGATATCAAAATTAATTATCATCTCTAAAGTCCAAACCCTACAAATAATCAAATTTACATGCCTGAACCCCAGCGAAGTAGGTTGATTAAGTCAAATTACAGGGATCATAACTAATCATCATCTCATATCAGCTAAGACCTAAGAGTATCGACAATTTTAAACTTTAGTTTTCAAGATTCATCAGTCAAGAAAACCATGCCACTGTGCATTGCAAAATCCACTAAAACTTCACATAATTTAATTTATAATGACAGAACTATGAAACAACATACAGGCTAAATTAGATAACCAGCAACTAACACAAAGGAAAAATACAAATGACTGCGCAGCCAAATTGTGAGCTGCATGTCACCATGCTAATTAACTATGCTAGAATATTACAACATATAAGGAACAACCCAGCAGATGACGAATACAATCTCCAGTAATACGGGTCTGTATACTCATTCGCAAGCTGGTTTAGTATCAAAGCTGCTCAAGCAGATGGCGAAGGCTTGAAATGCAGAGAGTGGGTAACGGTAATCCATAGTAAATATGTCTTTCCCTATCTTACCAAACTGCAAGATTACCTTTTCTTGCTCTTCAGCAGAAACATTATGTGATGGATCAACTGCAGCAACAAGCTGGAAATTCTTAACAGATGCTACCGTAACACGACCTTTAAAGTTTAGGCACCAGCACTGCAGCTGCTCATGCCATCTAGGAGCCTTGTTTTTAAGCGCCAGAGGCTCCATTGAGCCGCCCTGGCTTGATACAGGTGTCTCTGAGAGTCCCATGGAGTCCGAATCTGTGATTGGTTCTTTCCCTTTCAATGAAGGTGAGGGCGAAAATCGCTCATCAAAGGTATCAGGAAATGATGTAGGAGTAGGGGCAGTGCCTCCTTCCTGAATGGCCGAGATAGGGATAGAGTTCATGATGCAGTTCATTCTTCTAGGCCCTCGGGTGCGGAGAACGTTGAGCTCGTAAGCAATGGTGCCAACATTGTAGTTACATGCTGGAACTCTTGGAGATACCTGCTTAGAGTGAAACCTACGACTAGAACGGCTATTGGGATGGACTCCAGCTTCATGCGGAGGTTGGCTGTCATATATTGTGAACTTGGTACCCAAAAAATTAGACCTACCAAAAGTTTGTCATCAAATTGAAGAGTTGAGGTGATGAAAGGGTCAAGATGTATATTGTAAGAAATCAAGAATAAACAAAAACTTACCTCAGTTTGCCAACATAAGTTTTGCTGGCCCGACAAAAATCATCTGTAACCAAAGATATAACAAAGTCCGTGCCTGTTGCCCTTCTTATCTTTTTGGCAGCTAATAACAATTTATCATTCCCATTCTCCGCTTCAATTAAAACAAAACAAACAAGCTTCTCAATATAACTCTGAAAACTCATTTTTATCAAAACTACAATAAGATAAATTAAGACAACTTGAAAGGGGGAGATGCTATCCTGACCATTTGTGACGCATCATTCTCATTTTAAGAGATTACTTGAGTATATGTCAACTAAAAAAAAGACGAAAAAAAAATATTTCAAAGTTTTATCCAAGCCTTGGAATTTCTTGGATCTTCCAAAATAAGATTTTGTAAGTTTCAGTCAGAGTAACGATATGTATTGTTGTTAATCATTCAAATGAGGATTCCTTGCTGCCAAATTTTGGTTGGAGTTTTTAAGAGCTTTTGCCCAATTTCTTGCCATTCAAACGTCTATGCTGTAAGTATATTTGAAAACATTTTAGGCAAAGCATAGTGAATTTTGCTCCCTAGAATATAACCTAAAAATCATACAGATAGCAAGGAACTCTGCCAAAGGAAGATGATTAAACCAGTAATGAATGTTACTTACATGGCACCAGACCAAAGTACAATAAATAAGTAGAGGTTTCTCTGTTCCTCCTGATAAAGCACTGTATTGGAGATTCCCGAGGCCCCGGCTAAACATAAGAAAAAAACAAAAAAAAAGAAGATAAGCATAAATAAAGACCTCCAAAGGGAAAATAAAAAAGTAAAAAGATTGGAGCAGAATAAAGGAGAGCAATTCATTACCTGCTTCAATGAGATAGGAAATGTAAGTCTTCCACATTGCTCTAGAGTCTTAACAATCTCCTTTGTAATGGCTCTCCACGATCTACAAACTGAAGCACAAAATAGTATGACAACCCGTGCAGGCCAAGATGTCTCACTCTCTTCCACCCTCCTGATTATATCCAAAAGCAATTCAGGTGGTAGATTTGCCCATTGTCCCTGTTGAACTGGTTCAATTGGAGGCAGAGGGACATCAGGAGCAATATGTGACTTTGTCCGACCCTGCCATTGCTTGCCATCAGAATTTCGCCTTGATATGCTGCCCATTCCATCTCTCATCTCCTTTAGTTCACGGACTATGCTTCTTAATGACATGTTTTCACAACATATCAAGTTTCACCTCCAGCAGAAAACCTGCAACACTTGAAATATTATTTTTATTATGGGGTGGGAAAATAACCCAAAAATTAGACGGCACATCAAAAGATGCTACCCACAGAACTTTACGTCAAAAGTGGAGGGAAGTGCACACATGACACATCTGAGTTTGAGTGATTTCACCTCGAAAATTGTCCTGTCAAACTCAGATGTAGGCATATCTGCAGCTCCAACTACTTAAAACTAGCATAAGTCTTTCAACTTTTCTGGAACTAACACGAAAATAAAGTCTGATAACATAATAAAACAATACGATCAGGTAGTTGCTCTACACCACATGTAAAGTAATTGAGGGTTCAAAGCATTGCAACACAGACCAAGCCAAATCCAATTCTAGCATCTATTACCAGAAAAAGCCAGCACAAACTAGAGGGTGAAATCTAAAACAGTTCATTAAAATCAGGATTTACACTCATAACTAGCAAGGTTCGCTTCGAAGCTCATACTAAAAAATCCCCGTTCTGATCGACTTCCCTCGCGAGCTTGAAGGTTCTCTTTCCAATTATTTTAACTTCTCTGGAGTTGCATACATCGCATTATTTCACGCATTTCGTCACCACTCATCAACATAATGTAGTGATAATATACATATTTCATCCCCGTTTCAAACCCACCAGCTAACCTTCTCCAACTCATGAATGTTAAGAGTAAATAATAAGTTGTACTGGTAACTATTTGCAGAGACTAGAGCAACCGCGATCGAAGAATCAACCAAACACCAAAAGCCCCAGTAATTTACAGAAATGTCGAATGAGCGAGAGCCAGGGACAAACCTGCAGAAATGAAACGAAGGACGAAGAGATCGATCACACCAAGTCAGCTCAACGAAATCCAAAACCTCTGTACCAAAATCATCAGCGAGAAAACAATCTATCACAATGGAACTCTTCCGACGCCGGATCCACAAATCACAGCAGTTACTAAATCGGAGAAAAAGTGCGAAAACTCAGAAAGCTGGCCATGGTCTCTGAATGTCCCGCAAATAACTGAAAGATCCAAAGCTTACAGATTGCTCCGCCGTACCTGACCGTCGCCGGCAAAGGAACCACCACCGCCGCCTCCGATACCGCTATCGTCGCCACAACGGTTCCTATATGCGTCCGGATTTCTCTCGCCAAAGCCGGATCTTGTTTTGGTGATCTGGGTTCGCAAAAAGTGAACCATATATAAATGGGAGGAAATCTGCTGCGTCGCTACTTACTTCACCAAAATTGTACCTTCGTACACGTGGCGACCACGTTCGTTTTTGTGATTTGGTTCTCCCAATTAAAGACTTGATTAGGATTAAAGAATCAGTTTAGGTCATTTTAGGTGCTCGAAATTTTAACTCTGTGCTTCAACAATAATGTAATTTTGTTATCAAGAAAAAAATAATAATAATGTAATATTAGTTACTTTGCAATAAAATATCTTTTCACCTTTAAATTCTAATTAATTAAGTATGTTGTCTCCCCAATTCCAATTTAAGTAGGTTGTTTATTTTTCCCCCATAATTTCATATTATGTGCTTTGATTCAATATATTCTCAACATCTTTAATCAGATATTAACATATATAAATATGAGATTAAGTTTTGTGTATTAAATACGTGCTAATCTATATTAAGATCTAAAAATATAAAGGTAAATTATGAAAATTTTTGAAAAATAGTAAACAATTATGTTTATTGAATTTTAAAATAATGATATAATATTCTGAAAAGTAAAGCGACGAATTTAAATTAGAATACAGGAGTCGCTTTTTCAATGTTTTCCATGTTTGTGGAAATTAAAAAGTGAGATGCTTTCTCTAGTTTCGTCACCATAAATCATATGTCCTCATGACATGTGATTATCTCATAATAATCTTTTTTGAGATTGTTTGTATGTTGACTATATTGGTAATAAAATAAAAATATATTAATTTAATGTTGAGTTATTATAAAAGTGTAGTTATAATATTAACATGACAGTAAAAAAAAAANATGTCTTCCAAACGGTACTTAATTAGTTTAATTTATATGTGATTCATAATAAGTTTTAGATTTAACAAAGAGGAAAAAAAATTGAAACCAATAATCTAAGAGTAAAAGATTGACTCCAATTAGTACAGACACCACTGCATGATCGGTCTAATTAGTCATTTCAGAATTAGATTCTTCTTACACATACATAATTTAATTTGTGACAGCTTCAAAGTGCAAATTGATACATCAGTATGCTTTCCATATGTGTCAAAAATATACGTAAACATTGTGGATTTGTTTATTATAAATAAATTATTAAATAATAATTAAATATCATTTTTATTACATTTTAAAATAATAACTGTTGGGTTAAATATCCGTCCATGTAGAAGTCCAATTGGGTTATGAGTTAATCTATTAGAATGTGGGCTACTTTACTTAAGTCTCACATCGGATAATTTACTTTTGGGAGCTCTTCTTTTCTCCTATAAATAAGAGTGATTCCCTATAATTCAAGTTGTTAGTCCATGTGTTAGAAATGAGACTCTCATATCGAGAGAACCTATATAGTTATATTTTTCTCTCTTCGAGTTATTCTTCCGCAATCGGTCGTGGAAACATGGCTCTATCTCTATAGGTAGAGTCGTTCGTGATGAGGATATCAATATTTGGAGACTAGTCTTGGTGGAGTAGATACGCTAGTAAGATCTATAATATTAGCGATGACGTCCAGGTTAGTAAGCTCCGCAAAATATTTTTAATATTTGTCTGGATTTATAATTATGTTTCAGGTTTCAGTTATTAGGTCGGGTCTTGAAGATCCGAAATCCTTCAATAACAAATATATACTCAATAATTATTTAATGTTTCTTAAGGTATATCTTTCGAAATAAAGTCATTATAAAAGTATATATATAATACAACAACAATATATGTAATAATATATTAATATATATATATATATTGTATGAAACTATGAACTATCTTATACTTAATTATGTAATTGATTATCTAACAAATACATAACAAACCTTATATAAATCTAATAGTAAATTAATGAATTACACATTTTTTTTGGCCTGGAATGAATTACACATTTACACTCCCACAATTGGTTATATTTTTATTTTAAAATGTCCTTATTATTTGTGTAATAATTAAAAATTAAAATAATATACGATATATTGTAATTTAGATATCGTAACGAGCGGTGAATATTATTAGCAGTACAGTGTACGTTAACACTAT
Organism: Chamaecrista fasciculata; assembly: GCA_003254925.1. Taxonomy (NCBI): domain Eukaryota; kingdom Viridiplantae; phylum Streptophyta; class Magnoliopsida; order Fabales; family Fabaceae; genus Chamaecrista; species Chamaecrista fasciculata. The sequence continues at coordinate 11,945 of QANZ01010112.1, forward strand.
TTGTACAAAAGCGAATGAAAATTATTTATACATAAAAATGTTGCGTTCAAAAGATATCTAGTCGGTTTATATCACAAACATTAATAACATAAGTCATAAGCTCCAAAACTATATTCGCTTGTTAAAACTTAAAAGTTTGCACTGTATATTTAAGTATTCGTCGTCCATTGATTGGATTTATTGGACCAAAAGAAAATTGATTGAACTTATTTATTGCTAATAAAATGAATTTACTTAATTAAAGCTTTCTTAATAATAGTGCGGATACACTGTGCGTGCACCATTGCTCAAAGTGGACCACATATATATATTATCTTCTTCTCTTGTTTCGAAATGCCATAAACTGTGTGCACCAGTTATATAGTAATTTTTTCTCAACGAATATTCCAATGTAATTTAATATTTTAGATAGTGTAGTGACCCAATAAATTTTTTTAAAAAATATCATTAGTTAAGTAGCTAGTGTGATTTATTGATACATTCATTTTTAAGAATTATTATGATTATTATGATTATGATCATTTGTACGATAAAGGGGAAAAAAGTATGACTTTTGGTAGTAGAAAAGTGAGGTGAGACTTGAGAGTATATATTTGGATATTGCATTGGGGAGGCTCAGTGAATTATTATTAATTCTCAATATTATTACATATTATTGGAGGCTCAGTGAATTATTAATTCTCAATACGGATTGTTGAAGTGTTTTGACTGTTTAAACAAGGCCTATTAAAAATGCAAGAAATTACCCCTTACAGAAACAGAATTAGAAAGAAAAGCGGAAAAATCTAGGTAATGTAGTTGATCCTCGAGGTGGATTTGATGATATTTGCAGAGCCGATCGATGTCGTCAACAAGGATTCCGGTGGCAGAGTTATTATTGTAAGGCAGCTTCCGCTGCATGACTAAGCTGCCTCCCTTGTGCTTGATGTACGCCGGGTCAGATAGGTATCTGCGAAGACCTCTAAGGACACAATCTTCCATACAAGTCGTTTCATCCTCTATATATTGGTATAGGAACAGGGCAGTGTCAGCAGAGTAGAGGAAGATGCCCAAATACGGATTGTTGAAGTGTTGCTTAAGTGTACTATTTTTTTTTAACATGAAAGTACATATTTTAATCTAAAATTCCGTACTTAATATTGTAAAGTATTTCAGGAATCCACTTCTATAATTCTATGTGCTTTAATTGTTAGAATTTTATTTCGTATAAATAAAAAATGACATGTGAAATTCGTTTTTTTTCATAATACAAAAACCACACTGTTTAATATGAAATTAAAATAGACGCCAATTTTCATAATTTTATGCGAATTACTACCCCATTAATCGGTACAATTTGCAAAATTGTGCATGATAAATCTAAAAGTTTTACTGAAAATTTGTTAGAGGTAATAAATGTGACATGAACTACTTGAGTTTCCTCATTGTGGACTTTGTTTTTCCTTTTTTGTGGCGATGAACAGAGATGGACGCATCAGTGGTGGCAGAGACTATGAAGCATTAAAGCAAGTGAAGGAGCTAAATAAGACGGTTCAGATTCAATCGTCCTGTGTAAATGTAATAACTAATAATACCTACACGTCCTATCCGCTTTCTCTCATTTTCGTCTCTCTCAGAGAATTTTGACTAGAGACCGAGAATGGAGGCTGAAAAGTGTTCCGGATCCGGATCCGGACCCATTTTGTAATTAACAGTTTTCGCAATGCCAATTTTGTCTTACAGTGTTTGATTTGAACTAAGAAGTAACGAAAATTTTTGCAGATAACTTATGTCAAATGGGAGGGATGTCCATACTGTGGATCCTTTGGTTTTCAAGTGTGAAATTTTCGTAGAAGCAAGGGTTGTTTTTAGCTATATATAGAAGACTACTTAGTTGATATTGCTGGTTACTAAGGTATAGGAATCGGAAAGGTATGTATTTGAGCTTTTTCACCATGTCCAACCTCCCTCAGATCACATGTTCAATCTGCCGAGTTTCTTCAATTTGAGTGATTTAATTTTTTGGATCAAAACAAGTTTTGGCGTGCTTCAACTTAAGACCATCTGATTTGAATACTCATTTACACTCTCATCGTGAAGACTCCCTTGTCACCATATATGAGCAGCAAGCCAGCAAGGAGTTGGAGAGGAAAGACGACAAAAAAGGCAATGCTATGGAAATCACCGTTCTTAAAGCAATGGCTTTTTTTGTTTCTTTATTTCTCTTCTGTCATTCTACTCAATTTATATTTATATTTTCTTTAATTCAAATTTATTGAAAAATGTATAAAGAGAATAGGTATGAATACATTCATAAATTTTAGACCAAACATAAAAAATTATAAAAGTATAGGTAAAAGACCCTTTCATGCCCTTAACGTCTGAGATCAGTTTAAGTTATGCCTCTAACGTTTGTTTTGTGTCAGTTATGCCCTCAATGTGAAATGTTGGTGTCAATTATACCATAACTTCAATTTTTTGGGCCAAAGTTCTATTTTGGTCCCTCAAAGTTTCATTTTGAACCCTCAAGTCTCTGCCGAACTTTTCGGCAAAATACACGGTAGCCCTGAAAACTACGAAAACTCCTACTCTAAGGTTTTTTTGACCTCCCCGTGTTCAATGACGGCCTCCATTTTGCGAAAAAAAAACTGACAAGCCGCCGAAAAATTACACAATCGTCGAAAAATTATATTTTCGGTCATTTGTTCGCAAAATGAAGGCCTCCATTGAACTCAGGAGGTCAAAAAACCTTGGATTAGAAGTTTTCATAGTCGTCGGGCCCGCCGTGTATCTCGCCGGAAAGTTCTCCAGAGACTTGAGGGACCAAAACGGAACTTTGAGCAAACTTAAGGGACCAAAATAGGAATTTGGCCCAAAAAATTGAGAAAATGGTATAATTGACACCAACGTTTCACATTGGGGGCATAATTGACACAAAACAAACGTTAGGGGCATAACTGCCCCAAACGTTAAGGGCACGAAAGGGTCTTTTGTCTAAAAATATATTAAACTAATTTGAAGTAAATAAAATATTTATATTAAATTAATAGGGTAAAATTTCATTTATTACTACGAAACTTTTCCTTTTTTGCGTCAAAGTCCTCTCATACAAATAGGGAGTCAAACGCATAAAAATTAATAATTAGGTCTTACAATAGTATTTTAGCTAAAATTTTTGTCAAGTTTTAGACGGGAATATACTTCGGGACCCTTTTTGTTAATAGAGCTAACCACATACCCTTATTTGACACTTTTTAAACTGGACCTTATCTGAAAATTGACCAAATCACGAGACCCTTGCGTATAATTTACCCTAAAAATAAACTTTAAAAAATTAGCTTCTAAAATTGAATGGATTTTGTACTATTTTCAGTTACGATTAGATGGGTTTTGGATGAGTTTGGCACATAACTAGTATGTGTTTGGGATGCAATCAAAGGGAGACCAAATGTAATATAATTAAGCATTGATGTAATGTTTTGCCGCAAATCTAGACATCAATCAGCTAATTAACAGAGCTGGAAGAAACTGTCAAGAGCATGCAGTCCTGAGAAAAAGCGAAGTAATAATAGTTGATATTACTTGATTTTGATTTGTTTGGATAATGTGCATTCTGTTTGTCACATCCTTCATAATTGTGCTTCTTACTCTTATTTTAGGACTACATGTCTGCCTGTGGTCTCTTCAAGCCAGATCACCCAAGGTTTCCTGCTTACTTTTTTTTTTGGCCTGATCCCGCTTACTTATATATACAGTATACTTATCTTTTTTTTATTATTGTGATCCAATTTAAGGGGTTTTTTTTGCTTGGATTTTAAAGAGTTAGTTAGAACTTAGAACTGAATAATAATAATAATTAATAATAGTAAAAAAAATATTTTTATGTTATTTGAAAAAATAAAATTTGAAATTTTTAACAAATTTTAAAATATTTTTTTAGAAAATACTAACAAAAAATAGATAAAATAATACTTAAAAAAAAATATAGGTTGACAACTCAATTCTTAAAAATATAAATTATACACTTCATTCACGACAGTTACAGAATCAATACTTTTTAATCTCTAATGTTTAGCTTAATTTTCAGGGATAAATTTTCACGAATGGAAAAAACTAAAATGTATTAGTTCAATAATTTTTAACTCATTTATCTTTTACTAATCAATTTATATGTTTATCTTACCTTGATGATTTAATCATAAATAATCATATAATCTTATTTTTTAATGACTAAATTAAGACAACATATATCATATTTCAAATGTCAAAATCATTAATTTAAATTTTCTTTACCTAACAATAATACGTCATGAGATCAAGGCTACCATTGTGTTATGTCTATGCAGAATTCAATTTGGTACCACGGTGCTTACATTTCTATGGTGAGCCTCTGGTTTTGGCAGAGGAGTATCTTAAGTTTTATTTTATATCTATAAGAAATGAATTCTTAAAACTCTTCCAACGGCAAAGTGTTTGGTCCCAAGCAAGAGAAAATCCCCAAATGAAGCATATCTTAGATGGGGTTAACGCCCCAAAACTGCAAAACAAGCAAAAGTTACTTTCAAAAGAAGATGCCATTAAACCAATAAACGAAACGAAAACCCTGACCAATCTAATCACAATTCAATGGGCAAAACACACTGAATTTTAATAATGACATCATGTACAATTAATCCATGAAAAGAATCCCCTAATAAATTGCATTTCTCTATAGTGAAAAACCTGAAGAATATATATATATATATATATATTTCCTTGAGAGAGCAGGCAGTATGCATTTTGAGTAGATAGCATTTTTCACTTGAAGGGTATATCGATATATTATCGAGTTTCTGGCAATATAACTCATTACTTCTCCTTAACGATAAAGATTACCCATTGTCCATTAAACTTTGTTTGGTTGGTCTTATGTACTCCTCAGTTTCAGCTCTCAAATTAAACAAATTTAGGAAAACTCTGTATTAATAATTGATTAATTGAGAATGTGCATATATATAAAAATAAAATAACTATATGGTGTTTGTGAGTGTTGCTCTTGGCCTAGAAATCTCAACCTCTACGGCAGTCAAAGGCCTATCGCAGGTACGTCTTTATCAGTATTTCGCTTATAAGCTTTGATATGTACAACCCCTCTCTTCGCTACCTACCTAATCACCCTCTGTTTTTATTATTATTATTATTTTTATTATTTCGTCATAACAAACTAACTGACACCCCAACCTACAACACATAATATGTATATATATATACTAGAACATCTTGGACTATCCATATACAAAATCAAACAGTGCGTAGAAATCTGATAGGAGCAAAATGGCTGGCTCAAACAGTTTGCTAACTTTGTTGTTGTTTGCATTTATTGGCTTGGTCTTTTTCCCAGCTGAAGCTGCCGTAAGGAAATACCAATTTGATGTGAGTAATCATATATATATATATATAAATATGTATCTTTGAAAGTTGAAACCTGAAAACAGCATATATATGGATATATGCATGGTTGATTGAGTGGTTTGTTGATGGCATTTTTGGTGTTTGTTTGATTCTGCAGATTCAAGTGAAGAACGTGAGTAGATTGTGCCATGCAAAACCCATAGTGACTGTAAATGGGAGGTTCCCTGGGCCAACCATTTATGTTAGAGAAGGAGACAGAGTTCTTGTTAACGTTACAAACCATGCACAATACAACATGTCAATTCACTGGTATGAATTTGAATGCATATATGCCTCAGAAACTAACCATTATTAATTGTACATTATGTTAACTGCTGGTTGATTATATATATACATAAATATAGGCATGGGTTGAAGCAGTATAGAAATGGTTGGGCGGATGGACCAGCTTACATAACACAATGTCCGATTCAGAGTGAAAGAAGCTACACATATGACTTCAACGTGACAGGGCAGAGAGGGACACTGTGGTGGCATGCACACATTCTTTGGCTAAGAGCCACGGTTTATGGTGCAATTGTCATCATGCCTAAGCCAGGAACGCCGTTTCCTTTCCCTAAGCCTGCAAGAGAATTTGAGATTCTGCTAGGTCAGTGGGTTATTTCTCAATTAATATTGAATTTCCGTAACATATATAGTTTGATGATCCATCCTTCAAGTTTAATTTAATTACTTGAGAGTTAAGACTTGATAAAGCAACTTGTTCTTGTACGTTGAATATATATATATATATATATAGGTGAATGGTGGAACAATGACGTGGAAGAGGTTGAAAAGCAGGGGAACAGAATGGGGTTGCCACCAAATATGTCAGATGCTCATACTATCAATGGGAAGCCAGGACCTCTCTTTCCTTGCTCTGAGAAACGTGAGTCAAAATTAGTCCTAGTTTTTTTTTTTATTATTAAAATATGTCAAGGCAATTCTTACAGGAAAAGAAAATACCTACATAGTTTTATATAGCTAGAGCCTATAGAGAGTTATCTCTACTCTTAATTAAGAAATGGAAGTTGGAAATCTTAGTTTTCTAAAGTTAATCCATTCATTATTATTTATTGGTCCATTTTAAAAATAAGGATATATCTTGCATAGGATAAACAATTAAACATAACTTCAGGAAATTCAAGATCTCTCAATTCATTTGAAAGGTTTAGACCGGTAAATAAAATTTTAACAAGAGAGTTATATTATAATTTGATTAATTTCTAACTTGTTTCTTTTACCACAAAAGTACATTTTTAGTCTCAATTTAGAGTTAAGTTTCAATTGTTGCTTAAATTTAATTAGCTTATAGATTTAGGGTCAAAGTGCATTTTTGGTCCTATAACATTTTTTGTTGCACTTTTGGTCTCATATCTTATGCTCAAGTTACAGATTTAGTCTTGTATTGCACTTTTGGTCCCGTATCTTTGGGTCATGTTACATAATTGGTCCTATATCTTTTGGTCAGGTTATAGAATTGGTCTCATATCTTTGGGTCAGATACGAAATTGGTCTCATATCTTTAGATCAGGTGGGATTGCCATTGAAAATTTTTACAAAGATATGAAACCAATTCTGCAACTTGATCGAAAGATATGATACCAAAAGTGATACGAGATCAAATCAGTAACTTTTTACAAAAATATGAGACTAAAAGTGCAACAAAAAAAAGTTATAGGACCAAATTGAGACTTGAACAAAAAATATGGGACCAAAAATACACTTTGACCTAGGTTTGGTCTCTTTTAATAAATCATGATAAATTTTTTTTGTGGTTTTAATAAATCATGAATAGATACATTTGCAATGGAGGTTGAGCAAGGGAAGACATACCTTCTTAGAATTATCAACGCTGCTCTCAATGACGAGCTTTTCTTCGGCATCGCTGGCCACACCATGACCGTAGTGGAAGTTGACGCCGTCTACACAAAACCCTTCACCACTGAAGCCATTCTGATAGCACCTGGTCAAACCACAAACGTTCTGGTTCGAGCCAATCAAGCTCCAAACAGATACTTCATGGCTACTAGACCCTTCATGGACGCACCCATCCCTGTTGACAACAAAACAGCCACAGCCATTCTTCAATACAAAGGAATCCCAAACACCGTTATTCCTCTCCTTCCCAAACTACCCTCAAGCAACGACACCGTTTTTGCTCAGAGCTACGCCAAAAAGCTTCGTAGCTTAAACTCTCTTCAGTACCCTGCAAATGTCCCTCTTAATGTTGATCGTAACCTCTTTTATACCATTGGTTTGGGAAGAAACACGTGCCCCACGTGCGTGAATGGTACGAGGCTGGTTGCTTCATTGAACAATGTGTCTTTTGTGATGCCACAGATTGCGCTTCTTCAAGCTCATTACTTTGACGTGAAAGGGGTTTTCAGAGCTGATTTTCCTGATAAGCCGTTGGCTACGTTTAACTATACTGGGGCACCGTTGACTGCTAATTTGGGGACTTCGATTGGTACGAGGGTGAGCAAGATTAAGTTTAATTCTACGGTTGAGTTAGTTTTGCAGGATACTAATTTACTAACGGTTGAGTCACATCCGTTTCATCTTCATGGTTATAACTTCTTTGTGGTTGGAACTGGGATTGGTAATTTTGATAGTGTGAAGGACCCTCTTAACTATAACTTGGTTGATCCTATTGAGAGGAATACGATTGGTGTTCCCACAGGTGGTTGGACAGCTATACGATGGCGGGCAGATAATCCAGGTTCGTTTGTTTGATTTGGATTTACAAATCTGCATGAAACTGTGAGTGTTGGGATTTGAGTATGGATACACTGCAGTGACATGCAGTGTGACATAGAGTGGGAGAAATAAATTGAAACGCATTGAAACACTGCGTTTTATTTTAATTTTTTCACTCTGTGTCACACTGCAGTGAAACCCATTGCAGTGGATCTGATCTTGTTGGGATTATGTCTCATACAGATCACTGCAGGTAAATTCACTGTAGTGGACTCAATCTCGTGTCTATGTATATGTGTATCAAATAAAGAATCGGATAAGTATGATTCTGAAATGATGGGTGTTTATGATTTTGTTTTGTAGGTGTTTGGTTTATGCATTGTCATTTGGAGCTCCATACTGGTTGGGGGTTGAAAACGGCGTTCGTTGTAGAAGATGGACCTGGACAGGATCAATCTGTTCTGCCTCCACCTAAAGATATTCCTCCCTGCTAGCCACAAAAGTGTGTTATTGTAACAAGTATTAAAAACGGAATAACGTTAAACTAGTGTTCTGTTCTATTCTATATCTGTCATCTTCTGTGTTCATTTATACTGCAAAATTTGCAGGTTTCTGAAATAAAAAGAGAGAAAAAGAGAGGAAGAAAGGTGTGAGAAGCACAGATTTGTTGGATAATGTCAATCTAGAATTTCCAATTATGAATTAATTATCAAATATACAATATACATATTCTTTTCTCGATTATTCCATTGGACCAAGGACGTGTTGGATTCATTTCAGATATCCCACTTCAAAAGGGACACCCTGTTTCGCTCTTCTGGCTTCTACATACTTCCCTAAGTTTTTAGCGCTCATTTAAAATTGAGTAAACTCAATATTTTAGGAACTAAATAATTAACATCTACAAAAATTCAGGGACCAAAATATATATTTCTAATATCTGGAGGTTACATCTTAATTTTTGGGACAAATTCAAAACCAAAAAAAAAAAAAGAAACTTTTCTCTTTAAAATATAGTAATTGAAAGTTCATTGCATATGGTATAAACAGAATGATGACTCATCAAAATACTTTAACAAAAGTTATAAGTTATAACTATCATTCAGCAACTAACACCAGATTATGATCAAATCCTGACACAGCCTGCTTAACCTCACAGCTCTCTAAAGAATCAAGAAAGATTGGCTCATTTTCATCACAGGAACTTCCTAATCCAAGCCTGCCATTTCTGCCGGAGCCCCAAACATATAGTTCTCCCTTTGGTGTGAGAGCAATGGAATGTGCACGCCCTCCTGACACTGAAATTGGATCTTCTCCTTCCAATGCTTCAACCAAAGCTGGAAGGTTCTCTGGCCCTGTCCTTCCAAGCTGAGAACTCTGGTTCCATCCCCATGAAGCAATGCTTTTTGTCCTTTCACTTGCGCCTGATGCAGCAATCTGGCATATTGCCAAAGAATGACCTAGTCCTGCTGCTATAGAAATGGGATGTAGGATTATGTCAACTGGAGAAAATCCCAAATCTTGTCTTTCTCGGCCAAGCTGTCCATATATGTTGCTTCCACAGCTCAATAGGGTATGATCACCTGACATTGGACAATCAAATCTTAAGATCGTAAGTTCTCACAGCATACAAAAATTTGGTCCTTGGAAGCTATATCTTCTAGCTTTTTAGTCCTTTGATCTGTTCATCCACACGGCTCCTTAAAGTTTCTAACTTGCAGCATGTTTAATGTTTCCACTGGATCAATTTGTACATTTAGTTTATCGTGAGGGTATAACTTAATATAGGGCTATGCCATGAAATGAGCTATCAAGTTTGAAGAACTGAGTTGTGAATAAATTTAAAGGCTAAACCATAAGAACATACTTTATGCGGACAAGTTGTATATTACTCCAAAATGGTCTGTTACTTACGGCAAAGAACTAGGGAATGGTCAAGCCCACATGCAATGTCTAGAACTTTGACACCACGAAATTCTTCCACCAGGCGAGGCTCCCATATTATTGGCATGTTATTCTCCTTCTCCATTGCTTTTAAGACTTGCCTCTCAGCAAATTCCAGGTCTGAACTTGAAAGTTGTTGCCTATTTCTTAACTTGTTAGATTCAGAATCTAGTGGGGATCTCTCCATGCCATTCCCTGTATTTCCTATCCTACCATCAGCTGAATAGCCCCACCCAAACAGCTTTCCGTCCACAGTTTGCGCAAGAGCATGACCCCAACCAAATGCTACCTATTCAAGAAAGGCAAAGTCAGGGACTTTAAAAGTTATGAGAACACAAACAGATAAGTCATAAGCTTGATTCAGATAGTCTATTCACCAACAAAAACATTATGAGAAGTCATACATATTTTTTGTTGTTTAGCTCAACAATTCTATCTTGATAGAGTGAAATTCACCTTAGCCAGTTTTTCTCCTGCAAGTGCCTGAACTTTGGCAGGTGTAACAGACTCAATAATATCTTTCCCAAGACCTAGTTGGCCACGCTTAGACTTTCCCCATACCCACAAAGAACCGTCATCACCAATAGCTGCAGATACAACGCCAGATGCAAATGCTGAACAAACATTCAATTGTTCTAATCCCAATACTCTTTTTGGCTCATGCCATGATTCCCTGTAGAAATTCCTCCAACCAGTAATATACTTATCCTCAGTTCCTCACACATGGATGAAATCCAACTATTATTTAAGAAACTAATGAACACTCAATCCATAGTGAGAACTTTAATGCACTCTTGATCATCATACACACAGGGCAGATTAACCAGAAACATTCTACAGCTAGGTTTAAGGAATAAGCTTTAAGCACTTTCTTAATCATCATACACAAACAGAAAATTATCAATTAGAGAGAGAGAAGGATTTACCGAGGGGAGAGACCACGGCCGAGCTGGGCTTCGTGGTTTCTGCCCCAAGCCCAGAGGTGAGCGTGGGAATCGACGGCGAGAGAGTGAAAATGTCCAGCGCAAATGCTAACAATATTTGAAGGTAGATGAGGAACACGGGTAGGCTCGTATGCGTCTTCTGCGATACCCATTTGCGAAGTGGGCAATCCCAGAGCACCCTGGCTGCCATCGCCGAAACTCATCACGGTTGCGCCGCCGCTCATACATCTTGCCTTCTGCCGCCGGAGAAGATGGAACCCACTACCAACCAATTTCTGACGAGAAATTTCGGCTTCCAGTTTCAGCTTACTTCTCAGGTGTCGCCATCTCAGCATTTTCCTTTCTCCGGTGTGACTATATTGCTTGCAACTGCATCTCAGTGAGTCCAGGCTCAATATTGTTGCTTCCTTTTTTTGGTCTTTTTGCTTGTTTATTTGTGGACTCGGTAGTTTGCGATATTTGGGCTTTAAATGGGCTAATGGTTCAAAAGATGTTTGGGCCTAATGTAATTTCTCTAACTGCCCCAGAGCCCTATGGAGCGAAACGAAGTACTAAGTAGATAATATTACATTAGGGACTAGGATCAAATTACTTAACTGAGAAACTAGGACCCAAAAAAAAAAAGTAAGAATGAAATATTTTTTAAATGTTGTGGAGTAATATTTATTACTAGGGGTTTTGCGTGCCCGTTAAATGTAAAATAAATTATGGATCAAATCATTGACTCTGTAAAAAGAAGGGATCAAATAATAAATTTTCTCTTATTTTAATTACATGTAATATTTTTATCTTAGTATAGGTGGGAGGACGATCAGAAGACTCCTTCCACATATAATATAACTAGGGGCTTTGCGTGTCCTAACGGGCACGCAAATATGTATGTAAAATAAATAAGGGACTAAATTGTTAACTTAATAAAGAAAGAGAGACTAAATAGTAAATTTTCTCTTATTTTTAATTTCATAGACTATAGTTTTAAACATGAACGACCAGAAATGGGTGGAGCCATATAATATTAAATATAGATATAGATATAGATATAGATATAAATAAAAATGTTATAGAGTAATAGTTTAAGTTCCCAACTTTTTTTTTTTGG
>QANZ01010112.1:24088-35184 GCA_003254925.1 Chamaecrista fasciculata
AAAAAAAAAAAAAAAAAAAAAAAAAACTCACTTGCAATAAACTAGATTGTTCTTAAAATTAAGTATTAGTTGGATGATAATTGATAAGGAATTCTTTAAAAAAATTTCTAATAAATAAATTGCTAATTCTTTAAAAAAAAATCAGGGACGAGGTATTGAGGCTGCCGATCGAGCAGACAGAAATAAGGTGACAGATGAGAAGAGAAGTGGTAGCTGGAATATCCGAATTTCCACGAGCACAACGACATAAACGACCATACATAGGACATAATTGTCAAATATCCACAACAAAAATAATAATAAATAAATTGAAAAAGAAATGGGGAAGTTTTGATAAAACGATGACATCAAGTAGAGTGAGTGAACTAGAATTGTTAATTGGTTTTTAATTTTGTTGGAGGGCACACAAATGGCGATGGCTTCCATGGCGGCATGCTCAGTCAACACCGTCGCCTTTCCTAAACTTCGCCGACACCACAGGTTCTACAAATTACGATTCCTTCTGATTCTTCTATTTTTCACCCTAATTTCCTTTTCCTAAATCAATCCTTCGTTCCATTTCTAAATTGTGGAACAGGTCTCCTGGAATGGCATTTGCAAGTTTGAGCAGCAAAGAATCTACAAATTTGGGAGTGCGACTTACAGAAGGAGAGGGCAATTTGCCTAAACTTGTTCTTACTTCAGCTGGTGGAAGGTACGCAATTCCTTGTTCTAACTTTTGACCACTTTTTTTTTTCTTGTTTTCCTTCATCCACATTTGCAAGCTTTTCTGTAGAACTTTACTCGTTGTCTGATATAAGTGTTGAGAATTACTAAATTTTTTAAACTAAAAGAAAGATAATAGTCTGTGATTTCTTTTTTCTGAAAAATATATAATTAAGCTGAGAAGAGGTTATTGAGGAAGAATTTTGCATTTGATAGTGGAATTAAGCAGAGAAGCATTACAAAACCATGTAGAAGTAGACACAACTGATTTGTCTCCCACTAATAATCTAGTAATTGGGCTTCTGAATCAGTTTGTATCTTATCACAAATAAAAGGATGCATCAAATATACCAGCAATGCCTTCTGATAATTAGACCACAATTCCATTGGCATGCTTTATCCTTCTAAAAGAGATCTATACTGAACTCATACTTTTTGGTTATTGATATTCTTGACATTGTTTAACATCTGTCATAAATTGAAATGATACTAGATGGGCATATGTGTTTCAGAGATGACTAAATCTGTCTCTTGCAGTGAGGCTGAAATATACCTATTTGGAGGTTGCATTACATCTTGGAAAGTTGCAAATGGCAAGGATCTCCTTTTTATTCGTCCGGATGCTGTTTTTAATAAGAAAAAACCAATAAGGTTGTCACTTTAAAGATGTTTTTGTGTAACTCTGATTCCTCCTAACCTTTCCTACATCTTTTATACCTGTATAGTTACATTTTCATATGTTAAGATTTTCCCTTGTTCATGAAAAGCATACATTTTGAATGCTCTCGATACATGGTAATATTGCATTCCTCAGATACTGATATTTTATTTTGTATAGTGGTGGCATCCCACATTGTTTCCCACAGTTTGGCCCCGGTGCGATTCAGCAGGTATGGCCCTTTGACGTCATTCACTCGCCTTTGTCATATGATTATTTTCATCGATGCTACTTTCTTGCAGTTCTTTATTTAGAAAGCTGTACCTATCATTGTCATGTAAAAAAATATGATGGGGGCCAGCCGTGTATTTCCTGTTTTTGATTTATATTAATGTGTTTGCCAAGTAATAGTAATGTAATTGGTCATGGCTGGATCACAACATACTAGTTAATAGCTTAATGCAGCATAGAGGTAGAGACGTAATTGCTGCCTTCTGTGTAATTAAACTTATTGCAAATAATCTCGATTGAATAAACTATTTCTCTAGTCAGGATTATTTAAATATCTTAACTGTTCTTTTGTTAGTTATGGTCTGAAAGGAAGGAAACTTCTTATTCAATAAACTCATGAACAGTGCAACTGCAATGACTCTCTTCCTTCTTAATACCAAATTACTAATTATTTCATTTGAATCATTTACTTGTTGAGAAATTGACAGCATGGGTTTGCGAGAAATTTGGATTGGTCTGTGGTCGATTCTGAAAATGTGGAAGGAAATCCTGTGGTAACTCTGGAACTGAAGGATGAGTCTTATAGTCGTGCTATGTGGGATTTCAGCTTCCATGCATTATTCAAGGTCAGTTTCAACCTTCACAGTACTACTTATTCCCGTCATTCATTACCTATATGATGATTCGATTCCATGCTTCGTTTTGGCAGGTCACACTGGACACAAAAAGCCTTTCCACCGAGTTGAAAGTTAAAAATACAGACAATAAGGCCTTCTCCTTTAATACTGCCTTGCACACATATTTCAGTGTAAGTGATACTGATCAATCATTCTGAATAATTGGCTTTCCATATCTGAGCTTAAATGTTGATATAGGGTCGAATTGGCAATGAACTTACTAGAATTATCTGGTTTTTAAACTCAATGTTGTTGCTAAAATTTGTAAAAGCTAATTGTTTCAGTATTGTCGCACAGGCTTCTGTGAGGGGTGCATCAGTGAAGGGGTTGAAAGGTTGTAAAACTCTGAATAAAGATCCAGATCCTAAGAATCCACTGGAGGGTGTGGAAGAAAGGTCTGTATTATAATTTTACATCTGAGAATTCTTAAAAGAGAATTAAAAGTCGGAAATACTGATGTTTGCTTTTCCTTAGTTTATTGGTTAGACAAAATACTGCACTAGCATCACGGTAGTCACACAAACTTTTGGATTTGGGTTCTCTTGTATAACATGCTGGTCATGTGAGAAGAAAGACAGTTTTTTTTTTTTTACTATCTTTCTCCTATTATAACTATTAGTATCATGTCACTTGATAGGATTCAAACCTAAGCTTATTTACCTTAAAAGGATACTCCAAAATGACATCTCTCAATTAGCATTTTGGTGATGTAAGCCTAAAATTTTCTACACAATGCAGGGATGTGGTTACTTTCCCTGGATTTGTAGACTGCGTTTACCTTGGAACTCCAAATGAGCTGGTTCTTGACAATGGTTTGGGTGATCTAATATCTATCAAGAACACCAAGTATGTAATTTAAGACTTCTATTACAAATCAATTTAGCTTTCCAAGATTCATTCACTTATCACTTGTTTTCTCTTCTCATATTTATCTTCCCCACGCAGTTGGTCCGATGCTGTCTTGTGGAACCCACATCTCACAATGGAGGCATGTTATAAAGATTTTGTATGTGTTGAAAATGCTAAGGTAATAATAACTTGAACTTTCTAGAAAGGGAATGAAACAAAATCCATCAGATTGGTTTTTAAACTTTCCCTTAACATCCAGCAGTCAATAGTTTTCTGCACTTCTCTGTTGATTCTTATTAACTATAATTTCTATTTTCCATTATCGCTTCAGATTGGAAATGTGCAGCTGCAGCCAGATCAAACTTGGACAGCAGTACAGCATCTTAGCATTGCTTAAACTGTAGCCGAGCTTGTACATCATCCTCCTTTTTTTTTTCCCTCTATTTATTCTTGTTTAATATGTCAACAATGTGCATTCTGGCCTTTTTCCTTTGGAGCCTGGAGACGAGGGTTTGAATCTTAAGTTTGATGGGTGGTAAGTTATAAATAAGAAGGCAGCCTCCAGGTCTATTTTGAAGTAATAACAAGCCTATCTATGCCCCGTTTCGTTCTGTAGTATTGTCTTGTTATTCTTTCTCTTGTGTAAAAATGGTCAAAGTTGCTTAAATTATTGCTTTCTCGGCGTTTTTTTTTGGACCAACCAAAAGCTTTTCTTCTCTTCCTTTTCTCCCTCCATAGCTTTTTCTCATTTCACTGCACTTGGGATTATTACATTACATCGACCCATACATTATCATTATTTCTATTCATATTGTTTACATTTCTCAATATATTTTTGGACATTTTCACTCACTAATTTTAGAACTTTTTTCCGTCTCGCCACACTTAAGGTACATATCCATACATGTAAATGACGCATAAATTTGATGGAATCAAATAATATTATTAAAAAATTTGAAATTGACTCATATCAATAACCAACTCACGAATGATTTACTCATTTACTTTCATATTTTTATACAGCTTATCTCTCAAAATATCTGGTGCGTAAATCCATAAGGGAAATCTCACCAGAAGAGCAAAGTAAACAAAACAAGAAGCAACATGTGAAAGTAAAACAAACAAATTATGAACTTAAGACTGAGTATAGCAAAAGAGAGATACTCTATTAAGCAAACACGGTTCTCATGAACAAAGTTGTATCAATTAGCAGAGCTCTGCCCAACAAATCAAGAGCCACAGAAGTGAAAGCAAAATTCCTAAACCAAAAACCCATGAACCGAAAAATATCTTTTTCTTTAAAAAAAAAATCTCTAAAATACTAGAACCATGATTGTCTCAAGAAGCTAAGAGTGCAATCAAGCACACCAATAGTATAATGATCCCCACAGCACAAACCCACCAGGCCCAGCTCTGGTTCTTCTTCTTCATCTGATTAGCATAGTAAAGACTATTAGTTCCACCATGAACAAAGTTCCTAGCATTGGCCACATTATCTTCAATATTCTCCACTTTTTCTCCTTGTGTCTCTACAATAACAGCCATGTCAAGAAAAACCTGGTGAAGCTTATCTAAACTTCTCTGTATATCCATCACAGCCTCGTGCCTTGCCTGAGTACCCTTCATCATATCATCACCCTCTGTCTTAAAAATCTCAACTTTAAGACTCCCAGAAACCATTTTGTCCATTACATCATCGCTTGGTATATCTCCTGTTGCAGTATAGAACCTCCTCTTCAAATCCTCCTTGTGATCACTCAGAATCTTGTTTCTTAATGACTGAAACTCGTTCATCAAGTCTCTAAGCTTGACCCTTAAGCCATTTGTGACGGAAATTCTTGTTCTGTCAACTGGGGTTCCTTCTTTATAAGATTCTGCTAATTTTCGATTTGCTATGTTGGATTTGTCCAGAGATTCTAGCCTTGCCTTGATGATCTTTGCTTTGCGAAGAATGGTGACCATGTCTGATTCCATTCTGTCTCTTAGCCCACGAAGGACTTTAGCGCTGTGGGTTGACTTTGTTTCTTCATTCAGGTTTTGAAGGTCGAATAAGAGATCGGTAACTTCTTTCATGTCGGATTTGATGGCATCAACTTCTTGGAAGAAGCGAGAAAGATTTTGGTCTTCAATGGGGTTGTTGAATTGCCCGGCTTCGATGTCAAGATCGATGTCTTCAAGGTCCTTTATAGCCTGTTTCTTCAGTTCAACATAACTTAAGAATGATTTGGTCATTAGATCATTCATCTTTGCAAAGTTTTGCAGAATCCCACCTGGAAAGGAAACAGATTTTCAAGATAAAACTTAATGATATGTGGACAAAACCATCAAAAGATAGCGCAAGAAATTTGAAATCTTTCTCAAAAAATTCATGAAGAGGAGAATACCCCTTTACAGATTCAAGAAATGAATCAATCCTTAAATGGATATATGCAGATTTCCTTTTGTTCAGTGATGCTCTGTATCAGAGAGAAAACAGACGTGAAAGTTAGACAATGTGAGTTTTAGTAACGAGAAAGAACCTGACAACTGAAAAACCAAAATTTAAAAGGGTTTTTTGTTTATGATACGAAAAGGCGCATGGATACGAAAAAAGTGAACAAATTTTTAATGGACAGGTTTCCAGAAGAAACTCAAAACATGAATTTCGGAAAAGCCCTACAATTTCAGTATTGTAGTTTTCAAGAATATAACTAGAAACTGAGAAAAAAGAAAGTTGAGAGTAAGTGTCGTTTAACCTTGAATAACACCTGCGTGGGAAGAAGCCTCGATCGTGGGAAGATTAGTGTTGTTTAACTGAAAAGCTAAGGGCTTGGCTTCTTTATGAACAGAGAATAATGGAATGCAATGAAGAGGATAATCTTCAATCAGTTTTAGAATGGGTCGCCAATGACGATGAGTCGGTTACGTTAATCTTTTCAATTTTTTGAATGAAAATTTGAAACTTTGTTTCAAGAAAAAATATAGCCGTTAAATAAGAGAGGAAAAGACGATGTTTTCAGTGAGACGACGTAACTGTAGAACCGCGAAGTTGCTCTTGAAGGTTGAAACTTGAAACGCCCCCGCTTTTTAAAATTTTTGGGCAAAACCTCAAATTGATCCCTCATATATGGGGTGGATTTCAAATCGGTCTCTTATCTTTTCTTTATTTCAAATTGATCTTATATATTTCTATAATTTTTTAAATTAGTTTCCAAAGTTTGAGGAAAAAAAATGGTCTCCAAAATACTAAATGTAGTCATATCTATTTCGTTTTAAGTTCAAATAAAATAAATCCAGAGCTACAAGATTCTTTTAATGAGTATTTTAAGATTGTCAACAAACAAAGTCAAATCGAGTCCAAAAAATGAATAACTCATTTTACGATCAAATCAACAAATGAAGTCAAATTGCATCTCAAAAGTAGGTTTGAAACCAATTTTAAAATTACAGAAATATATAAGACCAACCTAAAATAAATGACAAATTTAAAATCCAACCATACTGAAACCCATTCGGATACCACCGCAACGCATAATCAAAGTAGTATTTAACTTTACCTCACCTAAATGAGAGATCATTACGAAATTATGCAAGGACTTGAATTTGTACCATTTCCACAGACATTTAATGGGCAGTCTAGTTTTTCTCCTAAAAACTAAATTAGTGAAGCAATTTCTATGGAATTACGTCTTCGTTTGCTTTAGCTTGCTTGGCCTTCTCAGCCTCAAGCTTCCGTAACAGCGATGAACTCAACTTTGTTTCACTCGAGCCTTCAGAAAGCAGATCTACAACTTCAATCTGCACAAGATCTACATCATTAAGGCTTAACTTAAATATATCAAAATAACAAGTCGATGAGTAGAAACATATGATTAATTTATTTGTTCCAATATCAAATATTTAAATCACCTTGAGCTGTGAAAGGCCTCTTTCAGCTCTTTTCCTGTTCACTGCCAATCCACCTGGTAATGTCTCTTTGCTGCAACAAATCACAAAATCATGAGAACAACGAACCGAGAAAAGAAAATGATAGAATAATCATGTGATTTAGTCCCTTAAAGATATATGAATTGACAATTCAATCTCTGAAAGCTAAAAGTTCAATTTATACATTTTAATCCTTAAAAGTCATGAAAACAATAGCCTGTTTGATTCTCATTTATAGGAATAACTTTTTAAAGTTATTTTGGGAGTTTAGAATATCTGAGTAGTTTTCTATTTTTTAGGTTTTAAAAACAATATTTGATATTTTGAATTTAAAAAAAAATATATCATCAAACATGTTTTTTTAATTTTTTTGTTTTTAAAAATAAAAAACTATTTTTAAGGAAATAAATCAAACAGGCCCTTAGTCTATCATACCCATTTTTCTAGAGACTAACTTATAAGGACAAAACTCAAAAGGATTGAGATGCATCGATTTCATGATTTTTAAGAATTGAAGAGTGTAAATTAGACTTTTAGGGATTGAGTTGTTAACTAGTATACCTTTTAAGGACCAATTTGTATATTTACTCAAAAATGATATGATACCCAACCTAGTTTGCTGCTGAAGCAGGAATGTGAATATTATGAGAACCAGGATTTAAAATGAGCTGACGAGAATAGAAGGTATATTGCATGCTCATAATGAATGTATGGTTAATGCACACTTGATGCAGATTCCATTGACAAAATATGAAGACAGTAAAAACCAGAGGCTAATTGCCAAACCTGACAATTACAGCTTCCAAATTTTCATCTATGATAGAGGGACCATAGGGATCTACGATTGGAACAGCTTGCACTTCCAGCTCTGGCTTTATAGACTGCCAATTTGTTCAAACAAACATTAACCAGAATTTAAGTAAAAAACTATACAACTGGTGAAATGCTATGTATGTACGAAACTTTAATTACTGATCATGCTATAACTCACCTAATCTATCAAACCACGTACATACTGTTGCAGAAAAAAAAAAAAAAACTTTGCACTTTCTCTCCCATGTACATTATGTTCAAAATTTAAATGAATGTCCTGCCGTCAAAGGTTACAAGAAGTGTTTGAAAATCTACCCTTAACACATGCACATTGTGAAAAACTAGGAGTTTTCTGACCAACAATTATACAAGTCATGTACCTTTATGAAAATTTCAACATTGCGTATCCTTTCCTCAATGGGCTGGATTAGTTCAGCAAACTGCAAAAGTGGAGCAAGGATCGCAATTGAATTTAAAATCTCAAAATGAAAGGGAAAACAAGGGGGAACACAAAAAATATGACCACTTTGTGCATAAAATCCGACAAATAACATTTTCATAGAGTCATCATCTGATCTCAGCTTGGTTAAAATTTTCAGCAACAAGCTCCAACAGCACAAGCTTTTACCATCTTCAACACATTTTTCATTTACTAAATAACTTCCAATGTGTGTGTAT
This sequence comes from Chamaecrista fasciculata, assembly GCA_003254925.1. NCBI lineage: Eukaryota > Viridiplantae > Streptophyta > Magnoliopsida > Fabales > Fabaceae > Chamaecrista > Chamaecrista fasciculata. The sequence goes on from QANZ01010112.1 coordinate 32,606, forward strand.
TAATGTCCAAAAGGAAAGGGGAACTTAAAACGCTGCCTTTCTGTTTTTCCAACAAAAGCTGTTGTTGCTTTACCAAACCATGTCCATTTGTAAGACTGGCCACCAAATCTCAGCTTTCAAGAATCATCCTCCTCAACATGTCTAAGATGATATTGATCTGGTTGCAATAGCAATATGACCAACAAGTAAGAAAGATTCAAAGCTGAATAATTTGGCAACCACTTAAATACCTTCATGAGTTGACAAAAATACCTTTGTTATGTCTAAAATGTAGTGTAGTTTTCAATTTGTCCCTAGCATAAGAGTTAGAAATAACATGAATACCAACATTGAGTACCAGCCTAAGAACCTTGATTCAAGTGGCATTTTCCCTGAACATAACAGTTAGAGGGTTTTGATGTATTTGGTTTTGAGCTTTCCATCTCTACCCCATCCACTTTCTAGGCCTTCCGTCTGTTTTGAAATTTCAGAAAATTAAAGAAAAATAACTAGAAAATATAAAAAGCAATGCCATCTTGTCAATATTATCTTGAATAATGGGCAACAATCATCCATAAATGAACTACATAGACTGCTAGATAAGGCTTAAACTCCAGTCGGCAAAGTAAGATGAATCCTAAAACCATACTTTGGTCAGTTGGTGTACAATTTGAGCGGTTGTAACTTGAAACTTGTAAGGAAATAAGTGTCTGCATACGAACTAGCCAGTTTCATCCTACCAGTGAATGAAACTGACTGTCGAAATTGAACTCTGCATTAAACAAATTCCAGTCTAGGACTCGGTGCCTTTTAACCAGGACTCGGCTAACAAAAATTGATCTGAATCAATGAAAAACTGCCACAAGGTTTAACTCAAGGTAAGCCATTTCACTTAACATGGATAATCTCAAAGGTTGCCAAGTGTCCATGCTTCTTTTTTACTAATGCCTGACATTATGAAGTTAATAGCATACAGACTACAGAGCAACGCATGAAATATTACTACAGAAACTGAATAGTTATCGGCACTGTTTCAGCCTAATTAGCTGCTAATCGACCATAATTAGCTAGGAATTTGATAAAGCAGCAAATCAACAGTATTATCGATGTTTCTGACATACCGTAAAAGCTTACCAGCTTCTTTGTCAACATAGGACCGTCACAAACTCCGATCACAATCCGACGCTTTGCCAATTGCGCTGAAGCCTGCAATTTAAATTCTAATTTAATAATTTTTATTTTTCTTTCGAAGAAAAAGGAAGAAGAAAGGGAGGCATAGAGAAACCTGGAGGAAAAGGCGGTGGCCGTCGTGCAATCGGTCAAAAGTACCGCCGATAACGACGGCTTCGTAGGAATTTGGGGGAGAAAGGTTATGAACCACCATCGGATCATCATCTACCGCCATTCAAAAACACCGTATATTGTCAACGCCTCAATTTGTGTTCGATGAGCTTAAACGCCAAGCAGAGGCTATTCGAATATGCTTGCGGTTTATCGACTAGAGCTGAGATTCTACATTGTCACTGATACCTCTTGCTCTTAACTCAGACCCCACTGTGGCAGTTTTGCCGAGGTTTTTTTTTTTGGCTTAAGTGTACTTTTGGTCCCTTAACTTTTTCAAAAGTCTCCATTTGGTCCTCTAACTTTTTTTGTTGCAATTTTGGTCCCCTAACTTTCGCAAAAGTATCAATTTGGTCCAATAACTTTTTTTGTTACAATTTTGGTCCCCTAACTTTTGAAAACGTCTCACCGTTGGTCCCCTAACTTTCGCAAAAGTCTCAATTTTAGTCCCCTAACTTGGGACCAATGGTGAGACGTTTTCAAAAGTTAGGGGACCAAAATTGCAACAAAAAAGTTAGGGGACCAAATTGAAACGTTTTCAAAAGTTAGGGGACCAAAATTGCAACAAAAAAAGTTAGGGGACCAAATTGAGACCTTTGCAAAAGTTAGGGGACCAAAAGTGCACTTAAACCTTTTTTTTATAGCACGGACCATGTACCTTTTTCCTTTTTGGCAAAACACCATTTCGTGCCCCTAATGTTTGCGGTGATTTTCAATTATGCCCCTAACGTTTCATTTGTGTCAGTTGTGCCCCCAATGTGAAACATTAGTTTCAATTATGCCCCCAATTTCAATCATCCACAAAAAGAAACACCATTTTCGCACGATTTGAGTTTGGTTTTGATCAGATTTCATATGGGTTTTAATTTTCGGACATCACAAACTTGATTCCTTGGATCAATTTCAAAGATTAAACTCAAAATAGCCCCAAATTCGAAGAAAATTGGACCCAATGAACCCCAAAAAGGACCAAAACGAAATGCAGCAAAACGAAGCATTTTTCTCAAAATTTCCATATGCAAAATGATCCTTAGGAGCCGCAAATGAGTACCCATAAACTCATTTATCAAAACAAACTGAAATGAACACGGATCGAAGCTCAAAAATTTTGAAAAACGATACACTAACGAGGGTGGGAGCATAATTGAAAATAACGTTTCACATTGGGGGCACAATTAACACAAATGAAACGTTAGGGGCATAATTGAAAATCACCACAAGAAAGGGTGTTTTGCCTTTTTTTTTTTTTTTTTTTTTTT
>QANZ01010112.1:35194-84709 GCA_003254925.1 Chamaecrista fasciculata
TTTTTTTTTTTTTTTTTTTACTCTCTTTTTGTTTTTTTAGGGGGTTTTCAATTGCTCAACCTTCGTCAACCACTAATAACACAGTTTGTTTTAACTTTTAATAACTTATTAACTCTCTCTACTCTTGAATATTTTAATTATTGGTCTAACTATATATTTTGGGAGGATAGGTTGGAGATAAAAATTACAGAGAATATCCAAATCCAAAATAGTCTAGGAACATTGTACCTAGACGATATCGGTCGCTAGACACATTATTATACCAGCTCTAGCAAGTTTAAAATATGTTTGTTTTATTCAAACTCCCTTTTTCTTTTAATATATTCGAACTTCTAGGATTCGGTTTTACTTCTGTATGAGGTAATCAAACCAATTACGGACTAATAATGGAGTTCAATGTTTAAGTGTTAACTTGTAACGAATATAATCACTTCCCAAATTTTTATTTTAATTGATAAAAAGATTCCATAATAGTATCAGAATACATCTAAGAAAAGAACTTATATAAAATCCCTTATATATTTGTCATCAAATTTCTCCAATTATAAATTTTAATTACATCCTCTTTCTCTAATGATTAGTCATGTAAAAAATTATATTTAATATTTTCTCTATCATAATTAGTCATACATAAAATTTTTAGAAGTGTCAAACAAAAAATCTTATAGCAAAAATATAAACAATTTTACTTAAAGTCTACCTACCCTAAATCTAATAGCTGAACCTCAACCTTTCCATTGAATTTCCGTATTATACATTTCCTAATCATGGGTTCAAGAAAAAAGCTCATCGTTTTCGGGCCAAATTAAAAGCTAATCGCTTCAAGTTTTAACTGGCAATTAAATTAGTGCGGTGTCAAAATCTGCGTTTGCAGGAATCACGTGTGCTTAATAGTAGTGGCAAAACATTGATTCAAGAAATGATCAACTTGTGAGATGTACAAATCCGGAAAAGTACGGTAATGATCAACATGTGGGGAAGATCCAAAGTTGAAGGACCTCACACTCCTTCCCGTCTTTCTCTGCTCTTCTATGAATGCCTCTATTGACTCAAATGGAACCACTCTGTCCGCAGAACTATACAAGTACAGCTGAGGGCAACGTTGGTGATTCTTAAGCACATTCACAATCTTTGATAACCTCCTGTTCAACACACAAGACAGTTTTGTTTGTTTATACATTTCTTGAAATATTGGAACAAATATGAAACTGCAGAATGTGGAAGAACTCACCTGTCCACTTCTGGTAACTTCAAGATGACTGAGAAGAACTTCTCTAGCAGTGACAACACCACAATCTCAATTTTAGAAGGTTCCATGTGTTGCACCTTTGATGAGTTATCTTCGACCATAGGTTGGGCCGAAGAACTGCGTTTTTTCAATATAGCAGCACCAAATCCAGCAGCCCATACCTACGAGGTAAAGACAATGTCAGGACATTGCATGCAGTTAAACGCAGACAAATGCAGTTTTGGCCAAGGAACAAACACAGCCTACAGCCCTACAGGCTACATCAGCAAAATGTAAATACGACACAACAAAAGCTGTCTTTGGTAATCACAAGAAAAGCTTAATGTGGCTTCAAACAACTCTTTTCCATTCATATGCTTCAAAGTGACTGAGTCATATTAATGACTAGCAAGTCTAGTCTCATCATATTCTGTTTGGTAAATTCAAGGCAGTCATAAACAATGATAATCACATGTTTCCCTATATAGCATATGAGGTTTTTTGCTAGAGGCACAAGTTAACACTACGTTATCATTCATTCTTCATTGAGTACGAAATTCGAGAGTTTTTTAATCGACATTTCAAGGTAGCATCAATCAAGCAAAGGGAGTACATGGCATGTAAGATTATAAAGCATTATCTATCTATCTATCTTAATCCTAGAGGGCACAGGAACTACATGAAAAAGAAGTACTGCGTAAGGTTAAGAAGAGCATGTAAACAAAGTTCGATAAGACTACTAAATCAAAACCTGAGGATTAAACGGTTCACCTCCTCCAGAATCAAATATACATCCTTTTATCTTCTCCATCAGATCCTCTCTGCCCACCATTCGATCAAGAATGGCGCCATAGCTGCAAGAAATCCAAAAAACACATAATCACATAACATAATTGCCCAAGATCACACCAACCGATTTGTAGTAATATAAAACAATTATGAAACCAATCGATATATACCTCAACCAACCCGTATTGCTAAAAGCGTGAAATATCAAGCAGCGTTCCCTCCCGTCATCTTCTTTCCCCGAGACCCAAGAAGCGAGCTCGTCCGCGAAAATCTCGATTCGCCTCTCAAGCATTCGTCCGAGATCAAAGGAAATTAACTGTTTGACATCAACGATGAATGTGACGGCGTGAATCCCTCTCGAATTGTACCACTGGACGTATCTTTTGAGGTGCTTGGTTTGGGCCCCGAGCCAACCCAACAAAACCACCGTCGCGACTCGCTGTTTGTCTCCATAAAACCCTACATTACCATCAACACCACTCTCCGATGCTCGATTCCACGTGATTCCGCCGAACTCTGAAGAAGATAGTAAGGGATTGTTGAAATCATTCGCGAAACTCGAAGGGGAGCTCAAGAATTGGGAGGAGGTGAGAGAAAGGAAGAACCTGTAGGGTTCTGAAATTGGAGGAGAACACGAAGAGCGAATGAGACCCGAGGAGGAGGAGAAAGGTGTCTTGGGAGTAACGCGTTGGTATGAAGCGGAAACAGGAAGCAAACGTTGTTGGTACAACGAGCGGGAAGCCGACGACGACGTCGTTTTATGGACCAGGTGGCGACTCAAAATGGAAGAATGAAAGACCTTTAGATGTGCCTCCATGGCAGAAGAAAATGATGAAGCAAGATTCATTCATTCAAGATCTAGTTAGTCTGTAGTCTTTACGCTTCGTTTTCTACGCCAATAATCGATATCTTAGACAAACACGAGGCTTTTGCGGTTTAGCCTAAATTCTCCTCACTCCGATGTGGATCACAGGTACAAGACGAGCTAAACGACATATGTGTTTTATTCATATACTCTGAAACGACAACATATCTGTTAATGATGATTGTAATTATTATATGTTTAAGAGTCATTTTCGTCCTAAATGTATACCCTAATGTTCATTTTAGTCCATTATGTTTTAAAATGTTTAAATTGGTCCTAAATATTTACAAAATATTTCATTTTCGTCCCAACTACTGATTGTAATTATTATATGTTTAGAGATATGTATTGATCTCGAAGAGTACTTTCTCTATCCAGTTGGGGTCGTCGACAAACGATGTCAAATCGGTCCTCAAAATAGACCTCTCATTTTATGATTAAACAAGTAAAATTGATTACATCTTTCTCATTTCAAATTCGAATGCGACAAATTTAGAGTTACGAATTCCTCTTAACAAGTCCTTTGAACTTGAAATGAGAGACGAGAGAAATAAGACCAAATGTAATAGTTTGGGACCAAAATGAAACATTTTATCAATATTTAGGACCAAAATGAATCATTTTGCCAATATTTAGGACCAATTTGAACATTTTGAAACATAATGGACCAAAATGAACATTAGGACATACATTTAGGACCAAAATGAACCTTTCACCATTTTTATATGTCTGCAACTGCAAGGAAAATGTTCCAGAGGACCAACTTCTCAAAATTATTTATTATGCATATATTTGGCTCCGTGGCTTGGTTTAATATGTTAAGTTCTAATCTAAAATTCATGCTATTTGCAATTGGCAATTGGCAATGCACACTGATCCGTAAGGATATTTGACGGATTAAGATACTTCATTGAATCAATTGTTAAACTTGAATTGCTCAGTTAATTATAGTTTAGACAACTCGAGATTATGTATGATGCGCTATTAGAAGATTAAACATAATATATTATTCAATTTCTGCTTTGAATCTTTGGCAGGTATTATATCATGTTTTTTTTATTATTGGTCATATAAAAATATTTTTTTAATCATAATTGATCGTTACAAAAAATCATATCTTACGATTATTGACAAATATTGTAGTAAAAATATATCAAACCTATACAAGTCACAAATTATCACTGTCCAACAAAACTTCCTATGAGATGATGAGAAAGACATCACCAATGACGCTTTGTCCACGAATATAAAAGTCACATATTAGCGGTCCTAGATAGAACTAATCAAATAAATGGGTGTGACTTGTCCAGTTGAGTTTTTCGTCATCCTAAAGTATTTTAATCGAACTTGAGCTTCACATTCTCACAATCTCAGAAAGTTTCACTCAAGATTCCATCACCCTAGCTAGCTCCTGCACCCAGTTACCCAGTTTGTTCAACTTAAGCTTGAAATTTGGTGTAATGGCAGAGAAAAGCAGAATCCTAGTGCTGGGAGGCACAGGGTACATAGGGAAATACATAGTGGAGGCTAGCACAAAAGCAGGACACCCAACTTTTGCTCTGGTCAGAGAAAGCACCCTCTCTAACCCTGACAAGTCAAACCTCATTGAGAGCTTCAAGAATTCTGGAGTTACTCTACTCTATGTCTGTTCTTGCTCTACCATTTAAGTCTCAATCTTATTTTCTTTCCAGAATTAATTAGCTTCAAACAATATAGATCAGATAGATGTTTTTATTATTATATATCTCTGTGATTGTGTTGGTGGTGTAGGGTGATTTAAGTGATCATGAGATTCTGGTTAAGGCAATCAAGCAAGTGGATGTTGTAATCTCAGCTGTTGCAGGACGGCAGGTGCTTGATCAGACAAAGATCATAGAAGCAATAAAAGAAGCTGGAAACGTCAAGGTGCATATATACGTGCATGCTTAATTATGTATATATATATATATTTGATACTAATAGTCTTACGGTTGAGTTAGTTAGTTAGTTAGAATTAACTGAAAAGTGGTGATTTTGAATTTGATGGAAACAGAGATTTGTGCCATCGGAATTTGGAGTGGATGTGACGCGTCAAAGTGCAGTTGAGCCAGTAGGTAGTTCTTTTGACCAAAAACTGAAAATCCGAACAGAAATTGAGGCTCAGGGGATTCCCTATACTTATCTCGTTACCTTTGGCTTTGCTGGATACTTCTTCCCTTCCTTCGCCCAGCCAAAGGATACAGAAGTAAGCTTTATGGACGTGTATATATACATATTAAAATTAATAATTGCCTTTCAACACTTATAAAATTGTAGCCTAAACATCATATTTTATTTTCTTGATTACAGTACATTGAGTTTTCAACAGAACCTCCTAAAAACAAGGTTGTCATCCTAGGAGATGGAAATGTCAAAGGTAAAACCATAAAATCAAAAGTTCAAAACAAACAAATCTGGTCATTTGTGTCTTTTCTTAACGTCCCTTGTTTCAATTCAGCATCCTATGTCACAGAAGAGGATGTAGGGACCTACACCATAAAAGCAGTGGATGACCCCAGAACCTTGAACAAAATCCTGTACATAAAACCCCCTCACAATGTTTTGAGCTTTAACGAGCTTGTGTCATTGTGGGAGAGCAAGATTGGCAGCACCCTAGAAAGAATCTACGTTTCAGAGGATCAAGTTCTTAAGACCATCTCTGGTATGAAAGAAACTCCAACACTTAACAGTCACATTAGATTATATATTATTTAATTTTAATTTACACTTACTATCCATTTCAAGTGATTTGTTTATTTATTTTTGTGCAGAGTCTACTTTCCCTCAGAACTTCGTGTTGGCCTTATTGCATTCAATGTACGTAAGAGGATGCATAAACTTTGAGGTTGAGCCTTCGTTTGGGGTGGAGGCTCACAAACTTTACCCAGATGTGAAATATACCACTGTTGACCACTTCTTGAATCGCTTTGTCTAAATAAAATCTCAAGAAACACTTCCTGCTAATCTCTCTGCTTCACTAAATTTCTAAATCTACAATTGATGAGTGGCAATGCACACAAATCTGAAATACAGACACTCAGGCCAATGTGTTGATCCATTTAACTCGCAAAAATTGATCAGTTGAGATAGTAAAATTTCAAACCAAAAAATATATACTCATATGGATTGGCTGGTCTAATTACGTCATGTGGCTAGCTAATCCGCGAGCTGGCTAGTTCACCAACCATAATTTTGAGAGGATTCGAATCCAATGTGGTTATTTGTTGTGTTATTTCGGCATGTGATAATTACAGTTCAGTGGACAACATCTAGATGTTAATGTTAATGACAGTTCAGTGCATAACATCTAGATGTTAATCTAACGCATGTCATAAGATGTTTCTTTATTAACTATTTGTTAACATGTATGAGATCACATAGATAAATTTGAAATAGGGCGTACAAAAGTTGATACTAAGTTTCATAGCGGTAAAGAATATTTCTAACAAAGAAACAGATGGCTTTCCACAGACCAAAAAAACATCTCTCTCTAAACCATAATAGCCTACTCAAGCATTCACTTCCACAGGAGCTTCTTTCTTTCTGCCTTTCCTTGTATCCGCTGTATTCTGTTGTTGCTGCTCAGCCTTCTTTTGTGCTCGAATCATGGCACGCCTTGCTCTCGGTCGCATTTCGCGTACGTTTCTAGGAGGCATTACATAAGGTTCGAGGGGTTTATCACCAAAAGGATGCTCGTCACCAGCAAAGATCCTCAATTTTCGATCTCTATCCTAAATTCATGAGCAAAAGCACAAGAAATGCATCTACCAAGATCAGAAATAAGTTAGGGCAAAGAAAATCTGTACAATATAAAAAGTTGACAACAACAGCCATCTAGAAATCAATTCCATAGCTTTAGGTAGTTGGTCCTTCATTTCTGCAGAAGTACGACTAAATGAATTAATATTATATACACCAAAATAGCTGATCCTTAGTCCTCGCTCTTTCAGAATCCAAGTACTTCTAAGATAGTGAGACTAAGGTTACGAAATTTTAGGGAATTAAAAAAAAACAAGCAGGAAAAATTTACTAATTACTACTAACTTGATTCAATAGGAGCTCGAGTCATGACATGATCATTTTCATCAAAATGTTAGATTAGATAATTAGCAGATATGTAGCAGTGAAACTTCTTGAGAGGATTTATAAGACAATAAGCTGACTCCAAACAATCAATTGAAGCCTTCAATAGTTCAATTGGAAAACACATAAATTACATGTTCATCATGAGAAGAAAGCTATTAATTAACTGGTGTTGCATATGCTAAAAAGATGGGGAAAATGCATTGGTGTTGATCATAAGAAGAAAGCTATTGATTACTTGGTGGAAATTTCAGAGTGAATCAGTGAGGCATTAAGCTGAGTGGTTATTGAGTTATTTGATTTTTGCTACCAGAAAGTTTTCAAGTTCTTAAAAGGTGACTATTAGTAGCCACAAGAAAAGCCAAGTCTGGAAACTTTGGCATGAATCGCCCGCTCACTAGGGCAGAAAGGTAACTCTGACAAAGAAAATTTACCAAGGTGCTAATAAAAAGTTTTCTGCTCATGCTCCAACCGCTAGACTGAATCTATAACAGTGAAAATAATGATTGCCTTCGGATAAGTGTTTTTCCAATTAAGGTTGTGATTTTCACAGATTACAATATATGCCGCAAAATTACTTAGTCAATCTGTCCTATTGTTCTTTGTGGTCAATTGCATTATATCCAAATTATTGGAACTGGATTAATTATCTAAGGTTAGATTCTACAATTTTAATCCTATGCTCATAATTTTTAAAGTTCCCAGAAACAATTATCTTCGTATCACTTACATCACGCAGTTTGTTTCTCGGCAGCATGCGTAAAACAGCTTTGCGAATAACTTCTGTAGGGTCTTTGGCCATCTGGTCCTTTAGACTCCTTTCCTTGATACCGCCCACATACCTACATGTCAGAAAAAAGAAGTGGGATAAACCTAGAGAATTATAGGGACAGAATGAACCCAATAAACAAACAACTATATAATTTGTGGAATGGAGTTTTCTGTAAGACAGACATGAAAATCAAAATAAAATATTTGACTTCCAAGCAGTAAAAAATTCTTGTTTCATCAGTTCTAATTTTATGTACTAAACAAACAGCACTTGCCCAGTATGCCAGTAATAAGTCTTGTTCGTAAGTTTTCTCCCAGTCACGGAAACATCCTTTGCATTAAGCACAATACACATATCTCCATCCTCACGATAAGGTGCATATGTCGGCTTATCCTTGCCTTGAACTACAGTAGCTATTTGGGATGCTAACCTTCCAAGAACCTTACACAAAAGGGAAATAATTAGTAGCAAGGAAATCTCATGTCTTCAAATATGTCAAAAGCTAAGTTTGGTTATTGAATATAGATCAGAAATCACAATTAAACATGACAAACACACAGCTTCAGCCATCATATCAGCAGACCTTCTAGATGACGTCATTTAGCATTTGCCTATACCTAATTCACCAATAAGTTGTCTTAAAAGGATCTATCAATAATATATCAAACCTAAGTCTTCTCTGAGAAGTAATTACCTCATGATAAGTTGGACAGAATATATGCTCCCTTCTGAACCAGCTTTCTAACAAAGTTTTTATTTTTGAGACTTGTCATCTTTCTGAGCATTTTTCACAAGACATCTCTATAAATCTTATGTGCCCTACTCTGTTACATAAATCTTCAACGGATTTTACCTCCAACTCTAGCCATCCTTAATATAAATACCAAATATCAATCAATTGGTTTGTGAACTTCTGCATCTAAAATCTAATTTTATCATTTTATGAAATGCAAATTCTGGAAATATAAGGGATGAAGCAGCTACCAATTGCAGGCTGAATCTTTGGCAAGAAAATTTAGTACAAGGCTTGCTCTTCAATATAATAAGTATGAAAGCTGCTATATTTTGATGATGGAACCATGTATCATTTTGTTTGTGCACCCCTATCATGGACCAGCTTCTACATACTTTCTAAAAGTAATTCAGGAGAAGGAAAAGGGAAGACATGGAAAAACTCGTATTCACCTGGCCTTTGGCATCAAAAACCCTCCATCGTAGACCTTCAAGATTAATGCGTCTAAGCCCAGCAAGTGCTTTCTGAGGAGACATAGTAAAAAGAATGAGGGATTAGTATCTTGGAAACTAAGTTGGAAAAAATCAGCTTGAAACACTGATTTAACTTCTTAGGTAACCATATAGAAACTATCTGACACAACATAGTAACATACTAAGTAGAAACTGTAAGAAAAATCAGCACATGTATGACAACAGAAACGTGCACAAATATTCAGAGAATGTCTAAAGACTAGGCCACTAATTTAATCAATTTTCAATGCAAAGACTTTAAGCTAGTATCAAATTCTTTTACCATAGTTTGAAACAAATTGAGAACACTTATAAGATCACTTCAATCAATGTGTTTTGACCTGAAGTAAGGCCATTTAATTAGTAAAAATTCAGCCGCGACAGCATTATAAAATCATGGGAAAGATTAATAGATCTAGAGAAAAGAAATTCATATGGTCCTCCCAAAATTATAATAAACTGATATTTAAATTAGAAAGGGAATTAAAAATAAATAAAAGAACAAGAGGGAAATCGTAAAGAACTAACTTGATCAGGGTTTTTCTTTACCAATAGATTAATCTAATTTAAAATCAAAAGCCTACAAATAGTAAGCCTGAAATTACACATATCTAAACACACGTAATTAGTGATAGGAAGCTGAAATGAAATTATTCAGGCATAATGACAACCGTCACTTAAACCTGCTAACTAAGTAATAATCCAGGAAATCCCAAGTAGAACTGACACTCAAAAGTCTACCTGACGCAGACGCGACTTATTATGCACCAGCATTCCGCAAACACTGGACATGCACATGCTTACTAACAAGACCAAAGAAATGAAAAAGAAATACATTGAAAGAAAAAGAAAAAGAAAGAAAGAGCAATAGACCTTCATGTTGCCATTGAAGGTGGTCGCTGCTTGAGTTGCCATTTAACTTCTCAATTTCTCCGTCAATCTTCCTCGCAAAAAGAGATTTCTATTTCTTAGAAACAATAACATATTAAGCATTAAAGTGTAAAAGATGCTGAAGTTGAGAAAAAATCTTTTCTACTTTAAAAGAGCAAGTTGTTTACAGATTTATTTTCTAAAATTGCCCTTGTGATCTTTCTAGTTCTACAACTATCTATAGTTGAAAATAAGCACTCAAAGGGGACAAAATTTACATTTTCCTCCATTTAGATATGATAACATAGCCACATGGGCAACACAGACCCCTTAGGAAATCATTGCGTCTTTCTCTTTAATTACTAAGACTCAAGTCATAACATTTGGCACCCATAAGGAAAAGTTACATTGTTTCAATCTTTAGTAACTTCTTCCTTAAGTTCCAACCAAAAATGACTCCAAGTAGGGCTGACCATATTCACAATTATCACCAATGAAATAGATCACTTCATCAAAATTCATCAGCCTGGATATGTGATTACTTCATCAAATTTCATACCAATCATTCTCTCCAGAAATGGAAGAAAGAGTATATGGTGACAGTATTTTAAATTACACGTGTCCCAAAAATTTCTCATCAATTCCATTCCCCTCTAATTTTGAATATCTCCTGAACAGAGAACGACTAAAAGTACACTAATTTATCCATAAGAGAGAACAAATTACAGTAATTAATTCAATTAGTGGCAAATTTCTATCATAAAAGAGACTGACAAACGGATTTGTGGAAACGGGCAGCAAGATGTCAATGTCTTCATTCCAATCACAAGATGATACAACCATTAAGTTAATTATTTATAATTATATAAGTGAGTGCATTTAGGATGTGTGGAGAAAATGCAGATGAATTCACAAATACACGAAGACGAAAATTTTAAAAGAAGTAAGAAAAACCTGAAAGAAGCAGAGACGACGACACTAGCCACTCCACCGACGACGATGACAAGCGCCGTTTTCCGACTTCTCTCGCGGCGTTTTCTGCTTCACACTCGTTGGTCCTCTCACTTGCGGCCTCTCTTCCTTATCAGGGTTTGGGCACGACGAATTGAGGGATGGGTAGGGTAAAAGAATTTTGAGTTTGGATGGATTTTAAAAGAGAAAATTCACTATTTAGTCCTTAAAATTATACCAAATCAACTAATCAGTACTTGAATAATCGAAATACACGATTTGATCCTTGAAATATTTTAATTATTAACTATTTGATCCCTAGTGATGATTTGGTCTCTAAAATTAAACTAATTTTATATTTTTGGTTCTTAAATTTGTACTAAATTAATACTATTTGATCCCTGAAGTGAATTTGAACTTACTTATTAGTCTCTTAATTTATACTATTTGGTCCCTAAATTTGACTATGGGACCAAACTGTTAATAATTACAATAATTTAAAGACTAATTAGTTGAGTTGGTGTAAATTCATGGACTAAATAATAATTTTTTTCATTTTAGAATTTTTAGTAAAATTACTACTATACCTAAAGGGAAGAATGTTATACAATTCACTAATTTTAACAGCCCAACAAACTGCCTTAGAGAAACAGGACACCACCGATGCGAAATGGTAGAGAGAAAGGAAGAGGAAGAGAAAAGAAAGTCTTTTCTCTCTCTTCATTTTTCTTTCTCTCTCGGTGAAGGAATTGTAGAATCCCCCACCGATGACGCTTGGTCCAGTTGAAAAAACAGAAGAAAAGTCTGGAATTCAAAGTTCTGATCCCTTACAAATTAAATAACAAAACATAGAAATTAGAATAATGGTTCTCATGACTCATGAGTCATGATCATGTTAGAATATTAGTAGTCATAGATAGAACAAAAAAAATAAATGGGTATGACTGACTTGTATGAAACGCAAAGTTGACTTTTTATCATCCTAAAGTCTTTTTAATCGAGCTGAGATCGAGCTTCACAATCTCAGAAAGTTTGATTGAAAATTGCATCAACGTCTCCACACAAACCCAGTTTGTTCATACTTCGACATTAAACTCGCTGTAATGGCAGAGAAAAGCAAGATCCTAATCCTGGGAGCTACAGGGTACATTGGGAAATACATCGTTGAGGCTAGCACAAAAGCAGGACACCCAACTTTCGCTCTTGTCAGAGAAAGCACCCTCTCAAACCCTGAAAAGTCAAACCTCATCGACACCTTCAAGAATTCTGGAGTTACTCTACTCTATGTCTGTTCTTGCTCTATCAAGTTTCAATCTTGTCTATTTATATATGTAAATGTTCTTAATTCTCATGATTGACTTGTGGTGTAGGGTGATTTAAGTGATTACGAAAATCTGGTTAAGGCAATCAAGCAAGTAGATGTTGTAATCTCAGCCGTTGGGGGGCGGCAAGTGGATGATCAGACCAAGATCATAGAAGCAATCAAAGAAGCTGGAAATATCAAGGTGCATGATTGCTTAAATTACTGATTGATACATATGTACATTTATATCTGACACTATTAGTAACTGAGTATTACCGTTGAGTTAGTTAGTTAGTCACAAATTCACAATAGAAAAGTGGTGATTTTGATTTTGATTTTGGTGGAAACGAAACAGAGGTTTTTGCCATCGGAATTTGGGCTGGATGTGGCACGTCACAATGCAGTTGAGCCAGTAGCTAGCTTTTTCGAGCGAAAATTGAATATTCGAAGAGAAATTGAGGCTCAAGGGATTCCCTACACTGTTATCGTTACATTTGCATTTGCTGGCTACTTCTTTCCTTCCTTTGGGCAGCCAAATGCTACAGAACCTCCTAGGGACAAAGTTGTTATACCGGGAGATGGAAATGTCAAAGGTAGTTTAATAAAAAAAAAATTGTTCATTTTTGTTTATTCCTCGATCGTGAGAGTGTGAATGAATTGAATTCCCTTGTTTCAATTTAGGATCGTATGTCACAGAAGAAGATATAGGGACTTACACCATCAAAGCAGTGGATGATCCCAGAACCTTGAACAAAATCTTGTACATAAAACCCCCTCAAAATATTTTGAGCTTCAACGAACTTGTCTCCTTGTGGGAGACCAAGATTGGCACCACCCTCCAAAGAATCTACTTCACGGAGGATCAAATTCTTAAGAGCATTTCTGGTATGAAACTCTTAAACTTAATAGCTACACAACACATATAGGTATACATATAACATGTCCACACACACATATATATATATATGTCATATTGTGCAAGACCGAAAATTGAAAAGGATCGCTGCAAAATATATCTAATTAACTGAATTTTGAGTCATGTGAGTTATATCCATTAACATTAAAATTGCATAAACTAATCCATGAACTTCCGATTATGTGTATATTACTCCTGTTAAGTTTATGTTAAATAAGACAACTTGCCAAATTATGATTCAAGTAAGACAACTCAGCATCTATATTATACATGGCAACAAAATATGTTTTGTACTATTATTAGTACATCGACGGCACATTGGATATCCTCTCCCTCATCTATCTATAGCTTCCAACTTTTCGGTGAGAAGCTTGTGCTTAATAGGTTTTTCAATTTTAGGATTGCACTTTGAAGAATTGACTAAGGATTTCTTAAAAATAAAATAAATTACTTTTTTTTTTGCCACATGAGTTGCTTACACATGTGATTTTTGGACTATTATTTGACAATAAACAAAGCTGACTCAACAATTATATATGTTAACCTTGTTAACAAAAACTTTATGAAATGAGGTATCTTACATTTCAGTGTTGACTATATACTATTTACATTTATTACCCATATCAAGTGTGTTGTTTGTTTATTTCTTGCAGAGTCTCCTTTCCCTAAGAACTTCACGTTGGCCTTAATGCACTCGATGTTCGTAAGAGAATGTATAAAGTTTGAGGTTGAGCCTTCGTTTGGGGTTGAGGCTCATGAACTTTATCCAGATGTGCAATATACCACCGTTGACCACTTTTTGAATCGCTTTGTCTAAATAAAATCTCAGGATGCCCTTTTGGCTAATAGCTACAGTACTGCTCTCTCTGCTTCACTCCAATAAAAGCACACCCTCCTATCCTTTGTGGAACTACCCTACACTGTTATATATGTTTCTAGTTATTTATGAGTTATGACTCACTTTCATGTGCTCCATCTCTTGTATTGTTGTTCATTGCTCTTAAATTTTAATCATCTTTTTCCGTCAAATTTTCTTTTTTAATTAATAGACTTGAATTCTGTTTAATTGAAAGGAAAAACTTTTAAGGCTAATAAATTTCAAGATAATAAATAAGATTAGTATTTCATCTTTTTTTTAAGTCTTGGCACTTGCTTGCTGTTAAGAAACTAGGAGGAAGAGAATTTTGGTGAAGAAAATGAATGAGTTATTCCATTGATTAACTGAGTTCAGAGTGCATGGATATTTATAATGATAGAAAACAGAGGAACTGAGAAAACTAACTTCAGCTAAGTTGGTGAAACTAACTAAACACACTACCAGAAAGTAGCTACAGAGCAATAATCCAGTGTGGACACTAGTATCTCTATCACTTGTCATGCAGCAAGTTGTGAAATTTGGATACAATATGCTATTTTATTAGTGTTGGACATTTTCCAAGCAATTTTCGGCGGTTGCTTACTCCATGCGGATTAATATGCTATGGATCAATCCTTAAACTTGAATTGTTCAACGCTAACATGTTATATTATTCAATTTCTGCACTGAATTTTTCGTTGTATTAATATCATTATCATTTTCTTTTTATTAATCTAGTACTTAACTGATGGATAACATTTTTATGAGAAAGGTCTCATAAAAATAGTGCCAAAAAACTCTCCAAATATAAGGCACAAATTATCACACCAAACAAAACTGCTTACGAGAAAGAGGACATCACCGATGACGCTTTCTCCACAAGTTGAAAGAATCCAAGAATAACGGAAATTGATAGTGAACTCTCTGCCGCAGTGGATCATTTCCTTTTAGCTCAGCTTAACTGAAGTTTGTTAAGTGTTAGAAGTCTGTTAGTTCAGTTGAATTCCCTTTGTATCAGTTTGTAACTATTTCCTCTTGTAAGCTTCTCTATATAAGCTCTTGTACTCGACTAATCAAATTACAATGAAATCATTCTTTCTCGACTAAGCAAGCAGATGTTCTAATCTATATATATCTTTTAACCTGTCACTCTAAAACTAAGTTCTCTAGTAAATTCTAATTCTCTACAATACCCTTCTCACATACCTCATTATTAATTTCATTATCTTCAGAGATGTTTCACAGATAATCTTCTATTGTGAATCATTCTTTGTATGACCTCAAAATAAAATCCAATTACAATTTAAAAAAAAAAATATATATATATATATATATATATATATATAAGCGTAACCATTGTAGTAAACGAAGTTGAAGGCAGCAGCATCTTAATTAGACTACAGGAGGGAGACAAAATAGTTATCCAAGCAAGAGACGACCTTAACCAAGCTTACATTGGCATGTACGTGTTTTAAGGACGTTGATCACCATGTCAATTAATGTCGTTATACCAATGGCTAGTAGATTCCGAGTTCCTACTTGCTAGGTACAAATCAAAGGAGAAAGGACAAAAGGGACAGATATGGTGCAACGCAAACTGCAAAGCATAGTGGACATCAATCATCATCGTCCACAATGCAATGCCAATTTCGAAACTAACGCATCCTTATTTATTCCTGAATTCCGATATACGCATATCATAATATTCCATCATCCCACTCTTAAACTATATCACTTCTCTTGCATATATAACAAACAGAGTTCACATCAACTTCACTTTCGGTTTGTTAGATGGAGAAATCACCGCCCAATGGGATATTTTCTCAGCCTAGATTCAAAGAGGGACGAAGTGGGTACGAACCCTCCGACACAGAAACAGAGTGGCAAGAAATCCCAAGGCACGAACGAGAGAGACTAAAGAACCTAACTTTGGGACCTGAAGGAACCAAAACTCTTCTAACCCAATATCATAGAACCAAAAGCCCCATGGCACTTCACCGAAGGCACACTTCCAGGTTAGAACTCGAAAGTTCATCTTCCCCAGCACGAAGAAGACACCATAGTAAGTCCCCTTACAAACCCTTCCGTCCCGAACCCGATGGCATTCCTGTAATTTCACCCATTTTGCAAAGGCAAACTCTGAGTAATAATAATGGAGTAGTGAACAGAGTGAGTGAGAAATCAAGCTATAAAAGATCAGTTACAGCTCCAAGGCTAAGGGGAACAAGAGATCATGTGTTTCAGATACAGAGGGATCAAAATTCTCACGTGAGGAAGCTTTCTATAGGAGAAATCAACGAGATGGTTGCTGAGGCTGCTACCACACTTTCAAAAGATGATAATGACATTACTTTAGAAAGCACAGAGTCGAGTTTACCAGGTGATATTTTCTTCTCTCGAGAATGCAATGATGTGTTAAATCACAACAAGCCTATGGTAAAAAAACCAAACCTCACCGTTGAGACTCAGTTTCTTAGCTCAAGGCCTAATAGTACTAAGGTGCCTCCACAAAGAAGCACTCCTTATCACCCAAACATCATGGGAAACGGTGGTAATCATCATGGTAATCTCAATGTGAACATACGAGGTACAACATCATCGTCGTCATCTAGTACTACTGTCGTGTCTCGATCAAGTGCTGCTAGAAGCAAAAGGGATAGTGGGAGTGTGAAGAGTGATTCTAGTGGGAAGACAAGTGTAGTAAGCATTCAGAAATTCATAGGGAATAGAAAAAAGAATCAAGCTGATACTTGGTTTGCTTGTATGAGGAAAGGGGCATGCTCTGCATCGAATAAATCGCCTGAGCGTCGAACAGTTGTGGATGAAACTTCTATCATTGAGAAGGCTTTTGTGGTGCAGAGTCTTCCACAGTTTTGGGCAGATAAGTATCAACCAGCTTCACTAGATGGCTTCATTTGCCACCACCAACAAGCTCAACTTCTCAAGCAACTTGTAAGTATCAGTTATTCAACTTAAAAATCTCAACTTTATAGTTTTGAAGATTATAAATTTATGTAGTTACTATTTTGAACTCTAGGTGTGTCATGACGTGTGTCCTCATATCTTGCTGAGAGGACCCAGTGGTTCTGGGAAAAGAGCCTTAGCTATGGCTCTTCTGCGAGAAATATATGGTGACGCATGCTCCAATGTATGTTTATTGTCATTTTAATTTCTTCCCTTTTACTTTAAAGAAAAAAATATACTTTTTAGTCTTTAAATTTATCTTAAAGTTATAATTTAATCCTTAAATATTGAAAATATAATTTTTGATCCATAATTTTTTTCTGTAAACACCAACTATTTAGTTCCTGTGGTTAACTCTTCAGAGATTAAATAGTCAAAAAAAAATAACTGAAAAGTATACTTTTAATATATTAAGACTAAATTGTAGTTTTAGGATAAAAAGTAAGTTTACTCTATTTTAAAATTATATAGATCGCCTGGATTTGTGAGCTGACTTTATCAAGCACTTTTGCAGCTATCTCATGATTTAAGAAATTTCTCCGTTCAGGTAGACATTTCTATATAAACTTGTAATCTTAATTAATTATTAATGCACCTTCAATAATCCTCTGCTGGGCTTACTAGTTAGTACTATTATACACTGACACAGGAAAGAAGGCCAACGAAAGTTAGTGTTCCAATAACGTCCAGTTCTCATCACATGGAGCTCAATGTAAATATGGAACCAAATGCTAAGTATGCTTTAATAGGATTAGTTAAGGAAATAAGCGACGAGTTTGCAGTCACCCCTGAAGTGAGCAATATGAACTTCAAGTCAGATTATAAAGGTTAATTAATTAATTAACTATATCTGACTATGCAATTTTTAAGTATTGTACGTCTATAATTGACTAGTGAGAAATTAATTAAATTTCCTTGTTTACAGTTTTAGTTCTTTACGAGGTAGACAAAGCACCAGACAGCATCCAACACATGATCAAGTGGATCATAGATCGCTATTCTGATATTTGCAAGCTGATAGTTTGCTGTGAAGACGACGCAGACATTCTTGAACCGGTGAAAAACCGGTTCAAATTGATTGATGTTGATGCTCCTCCAACTCATGAAGTAAGCATAGAAATGTAATTATTCATAAGTACATATACATATATGTTTGTGTATATATATATTAGTAAACTGACTTGGATCAATCCCAATGTGCCAGATTATGGATGTTCTTATTCAGATAGCAAAGCAAGAGGAAATTGATCTGTCCATGAACTTTGCTGCTAAAATTGCTACGAAATCAAAGCAAAATCTGAGGAAAGCAATCATGGCTCTTGAAGCATGCACAGCACACAAGTAAGTAAGAAGTTCTGAAAGGATTAAAAATTTATTGTATTCGGATATTTCCTGTAAATTGTTTACAAAACTTTACTAGGGCATTGTGCTGTGCAGTTATCCATTCACAGAAGAACAACCGATTCCGCTTGGATGGGAAGAGACCTTAAAAGAAATTTCTGCTGAGATCTTAGCCAATCCATCATATTCACAGTAAAAACAATATATATGTATCAATATGTACATGTGTGTGAGTGTGACATAATAAAGATTTTAACTTGATATGTCTTTTTTTAAATCAGGTTGTTTTCAATAAGGGGGAAACTTCAGAAGCTTCTAGTGGATTTTGTCCACCCCAGGCTGATTCTCCGGGTAATGAATGATTAGTGGTGTCTTAATTTGTCAGAATAATTTAATCCCTAGAAGAATTTACCAAAACAAAGTTATATGTATGTAATTATTGAGTTTTGTGTTTCAATACGCAGAAACTGGTGGAAGAATTCCTAAAAGGAATCGATGGAAGCTTAAAAAGGGAACTATTCTACTGGCATGCTTATTATGTGAGCCTGGCTTTAACTTGTTCTTCCTTTGACTTTTAATTTATTTCTGCGTGTAATGTCTTATTATATCATTGTAAACTAGCTAGTAACACGGGTATTATTACAGGACAAAAGGCTCCCACCAGGAACCACAGCTTTACTGAAATTAGAAGGTAATTAAAGCCTTATTTTGGGTGTATATATATATGAGATGGTTCATCAGTGATTAATCACTTGATTTGATGCATGAATTTTGTACAGAATTCGAGGCCAAGTTCATGAGCATATACAGAAAAAACTCTAGCAGTCGGCAATTTGTGTAGGCCATCATGCATGGAAGAGGAAAGGTTGATAATTACTATGAGAGAAATGCAGAGATTACAGATATATTCTATAATGATTTGCTTCATGCAACACAAATTAGTATATATAATAAGGACATGGGAATATTTAAAGATATGCATATACATATATGCAACTATTTAGTTTATTCTCGATCCATCGTATATTCATTTTGAGCAATATATACTTCACATTTTCAGTTACTGATGAAAATCACCATCGATCATCGATCCCAACAGAGTCATATCACACTTAAAATTAAGGAATTGAAGTTACATATATATAAATATATATAAAGATAGTTGCGTTTCTAAATTGAAAGGTGGTTCTGAAGAGGGCGACGAAGAAACAAGAAAAACAGAAAAAGAAAAAGAAACCGCTTTTTTTTTTCTTTTTCATCCAGTTTTTACCGCCACTGATGAGAAATCCAAGAATGTAGAGAAACTAACTCAGAAAGCGACACCTGAAAAAGAAATTATTGGTTGCTGAAAACTGATGCTGACGTTTCTAATTCTTAATAGGAGAGTTTATCTTAGGACATATAAAATTAAAAGCGAAAACAAAAATCTCTTTTAGCCATCAGACAATAAAAATAATACAATTTTTTTATCAATAAAACAGAGAAAATGTAATTATAAAATGTTTTGTGAAGTAGTCACACCAAAATTTTTCTTTTAATATTTAGTTAAGGGTGGTTTGCGTGTTCCTTTTCTTACTCTTTATTTTATCTTCTACTACTCCTTTAATACCAGAGCTACAGTTAAAAGTCTTGTTTGTTTCACAGTTATCTCTCCCTCTTTTATTTTCCTCTTTTATCTCTCCTTTATCTTCTAAAATTATTAACATATTCATACTCAACTACTTATAATTATCTACTTTTTACTATAAAATAATAAAATACTCAAAAGTCATATTTGTAAATTGCATATTAAAATATTTTTATTTATTACCCTTACAACTTTCTCTCTCCATTCATCTTTTCTTATTATTTTTTGGCTTAAGTGCACTTTTGGTCCCATAACTATGACAAAAGTTTCATTTTGGTCCCATAACTTTTTTTGTTGCAATATTGGTCCCATAACTATGACAAAGGTTTCATTTTGGTCCCATAACTTTTTTTGTTGCAATTTTGGTCCCATAACTATGACAAAGGTTTCATTTTGGTCCCATAANTAATTAAATATATTTACTAAAAACTATTACTTAAATATTAATTGAAATTTAATTTTTTATAAAATTTAACTTTAAATTTTTAAAAATTTAACATACAAAGGCACGCAAAACCCCTAGTATTATGTGTGTATAGTGGATAACGACTCAATTTTGGTTCAAGTTACCAATCTTCAACGTGTGGCTTAGCGGTTATAACATATATGCACAAAACACACGAGACTGGGTTCGAATTCCCTTGGGCATGTTGCAATAATTTTTTTTTTCAGTATATGTGTAATATTTTTTGTTGTCTCATTCGACAACGAAAATTATAGATCAGTCTAACTTTAATAATATTTTTTTATTGTAACCAGATCCCAGGGTAATATTGTTGGTGGTGTGAAAATTTTTATAACCATATTTTAAAAACATTAATGAGAAAAAATATATTTTTGCTGGTGAGAAAATTTAATTACAGTTTGGTCCCTACTCTAACACATATATGAGTAATTTTTTTGTGGTGAAAAAATAAAAAAGAATCAATATAAGAAAAAAATTATAATTCTCGAATCTCAAAACTTTACAGTTTTGTCACTCTTCCCGTATATATATGGATAATATTTTTTGTATTATACACTATTGAGAAAAAATGTATAATTCATATAAAAAAAATATACATACTAGTCCATCATTCAGTATATATATTACTAATATTTTTGGTTCTGCAACTACTGAAGAACAAAATTTTGAAAAATAAATAATTCATACCCCAAAAAATATACATTTTGGTCACTCCTCTAATATATACATGGGTAATTTTTTGTAGTATGAAAATTTTAAAATAAAACTAAAAGACTGTAAACAGGAAAAATATATAATCTAGTCCCAAAAAATTTACAATTCAATACTCAAAAATTACATTTTGGTCCCACATTCACACCTTCATCCTCCTTTACCTTACCATTCCAAAAATCTCTTTTATTAACTTCTCCTTTAGCAATCAATACATCATACTACTTTATTAACACCAAAACAAACGCAAAAAAACACTCTTTTATTCTCTTTTATTTTTACCATTTTTACCCCTACACAAATTTAAAATACCAATACAATTATTTCAACCCACCACAATCATTACATACCCTTTAAAATAATTTCATATCATAATTCCTCCTTTATCTCTCATTTTCCCAAACAATATTTACTAAAAACCTCTTTTATAACACAAATCATTTGCCTCTCTTTTATTACCTCTCTCATTCCTTTATCCTCCTTCACCTTAACCTTTCAGTAGAAACGCACCCAAAAACTGAAAAGACAGCAAATATTCCATGGACAAAATGGATAGTAAGATATTCATAAATTTTTTTGGGTAAGGAAAAGATTATTATTGGGTATTTGGCATATACCTTTTACGGGTGTTTTGGCAGAGATTGAGAATAACTGAATAAGAATTAAGAGGTCTGGACTGGTAGTTTGTTATAACAAATTCAGTTATAATATATTAAGACAGCCCACGTGGATCGTTCCTAAAGGATCAACGTGGACCACATATATTTAGGCGTTACAGTAAGATTTCCACTCAGCACTCCACCGTTGGACTTTGGTATGACTGGATACACTGGATTCTTTACTAAAGCCTCCTTCGTTTAGCATACGCTTCCTCCCCATTATGGGAATTTGAGCCCGTATCCCTCCGATCGGAATCTGTTTTCATCTGACGGCTCACATTCATTACTACCCAAAAACCCGTCCCATCTTCTTCTCCGTATAGTGATTACTGACTAGTCTAGTTCCCACAGTTTCAAGGCGCCTGGAAACAACTAATAAGAAACGAACGCTATTCTACTATTCATACTCTCACTCTCAGTCCTTCACCACACAATAATCGGAATCTTCTCTCTCCTAAATCCTAATCTTCTGTAAGTCTTCCTTCTCTCCTTTTCCCTTCTTGTTTTCTTCGATCTCCTGTTTCTCTCTGGCTTTCAGTGTTGTTATCCGTGAAATTGCAGATTGTTTATGAATGAAAGGAAAGTGATAGTGATTTTATTTTATGTTCATTTCCACTTCTTGTCGTTTATGTACTTTTAGTTTATGATTTTCGCTAGTGATTGCTTGATCCGCCTTATTGATCATCAGCCTGCTCCTTCAATTTCGCAAATATTTCTGCTGTACTCAATGTTTGTGTCTGAGTATCGATTTCATCTATTTAATCTGACTACTGGCGCTGTTTATGTCTATTTCTCGCTTGATTCTGATTATATATCTGCGTTGGATGAATGATACTTGTTGCGTTGCTGATTAATGTTGTAGACTGAAGTGGCTTCTTTCGCTGCTGCTTCCGTCGCAATAAACCATGATGTTTTAGGAATTAGGATGATATGGTGGCTTTTTTTTATTCTTTTGTAGATATTTTCTGGCGTTTATCAGTATGGCTGGCAATGTAGAATCACGCGGAAAGAATTCGGTATTTTCTCGTACAGAGCTCAACGAAAGAATACTGGCTTCAATGTCACGGAGATCTGTCGCTGCTCATCCCTGGCATGACTTAGAGATCGGTATTGTAATTACTAATTTTTTTAACGTACTTTTTTGTTAAAAGAAGGAGAGGCGAAAGTCTTGCTCTTCAAGGATCATTTCTAAGTTTTTCTACTGAGGTTTAGATTTGGCTGTTGAATCGAAAGTATGGATGTAGCAATCCTTGGCTTAAATGCTTGATGTTTTCATTTACACAGGCCCAGAAGCTCCATCGGTTTTCAACTGTGTAAGTTTGAACGTTTGATGCTTCACATGATCACATCTATAATACTTTACATTTAATTTCTTTATGGTAACAACTACGAAGTCTTTCATTTTCTTAAAACATCAGAAAAACTTTAAAACGGGGTCTCTAATGTGAAAACTCATGAATGATGAACCATCTCATACTTTTAAGCTACATACATTCTTCTGAAATCTTTTGTTGATTGCTAAGAACATCCTGACTCAATCAAGAACTTCAATGGTAGGTGATTGAAATTGGCAAAGGCAGCAAGGTTAAATATGAGCTGGATAAGGCTAGTGGACTTATAAAGGTGTGGATCCCCGTCTTCCTCCTTATAGAGTTTCCGGACCTTTCAATTCCTATATTCAGATTCTTCCATTCTATGCACAACAGCATAAAAGGTTTTCTCTTAGGGCAGTTGTATTGTCTTCATTATTTCCAATTGCTAGGATTCTGCCAACTCTATTACTCAATGTCACCAAAGTCTTGCATTCTAGAGAAAATTTTCTTCAATTGCAACAAGTCAACTTTCTTTCGTAACTCACATGGTAGGATGCCTAGGCTTTCTATAGCAAGCTTGTTAGCATTGCTATCTAGGTCAGAAAGGGGGGATGTGCATTTGAAAGACAGGTAGCATCAAAGATGATAACTGAGACTAATTGAAAATTTGCAATGTATTAGCTTCGGATTTTTTGACTAAGTTATGTTTTATTGCTTGTAACCCAGACTATAGTGATCATCTATTCATCTCATGTAAGAAATGTAACCAGTTTCATTTATTATGTGGTTTATGGTGTTGTTTCTGACTGTAAAAAGTTGGCTTAATTTGTCTGTACTGAACCATGACTGTTATGTCAATTGGATGACTTAGGTTGATCGTGTCCTTTACTCATCAGTTGTCTACCCACATAACTATGGTTTCATCCCCAGAACCATTTGTGAAGATAGTGATCCTATGGATGTCCTGGTACTGATGCAGGTAGCATCGCTTAAAAGCTTGTTCATGAAGTTTAACAGAATTGCCTGTTTTTAAGACAGAATTTGAACTACATTTTTATCTAAAACAGGAGCCGGTGCTGCCTGGCTCTTTCCTTCGTGCTCGTGCTATTGGATTAATGCCCATGATTGACCAGGTAGAAAATTTCTTCCCATTATTACTCTGTTTCATTCTGTTAGGGGAAAATTAAAAAGAACCATCTGAGGTTCTGTTCGGGAAAATCAAAGTTTTCTACTTAATTATTTTTTTTTATTTATTTATTTATCTGCTTGGTTGTCTCTCTGCTGGTTAATTGAACACCAAGGGTTGGAGTTATATAGGGATTGATTTAGTAAGAGGACCAAATTATCAAGTACCTTAGCTGTGACTTTGGCTTCATTGATATCTCAACCAGCTTGCAAAATTTTACTAATAATCATTTTGCCCTACTATAAACCACAAGAAATTTGAATAAAGACAATATGTTGCTTGGATTTTGATGCAGGGAGAAAAGGATGACAAAATCATAGCAGTTTGTCATGATGACCCTGAATTTCGCCATTACAAGGACATCAAGGAGATTCCTCCACATCGGCTAGCTGAAATCAAGCGATTTTTTGAAGACTGTATCCTGTTATTTGCATTTAGTAAATAATAATTCTCTCCTTGTTCTTTTTATACTATCAATAGTTCAATACCAAACTCTTTCTCTTGCTATGTGATTTACATATATGCATGTGATTTACGGTCATTATACCCGTTATGTTTAGTTTTGAATCTCAAATTAGTCGGATACTACCTCGTGAAAGCTCCGCATACGCTTGTAAGATAATTCAAGTGCTTACACCATTGAAGTACAATATTCTCTCTCCTTGTTCATTTTATTCTATCAATACTCTTGCTCTTGCTATGTTACAAATCCTTAGCTTGCCATGTTAGACAAGAAAAATGAGAACAAGAAAGTTGATGTTGAAGATTTTCTACCTGCTGAAGCTGCTGTTGATGCCATCAAATATTCCATGTAAGCTACTAGCCTCAACAATGACATGACCATGACCTCCATCCGTCCCATATTTCTGAGCTTAATTAGATTCTGATCATATGCACAAAACTTCGATGATAATAACTTCCCATAGGTGGTCTTATGCTTTATCCATAATTTTTATTTGGACCTGTTGCAGGGATCTGTACGCTGCTTACATTGTTGAAAGCTTGAGGCAGTGAGCTGTTCAGAAACGAGCAGGCAATTCACATATGATTACTTGTGAAGTATTATGCGAATGTGAATAAAATTTGGTAAACGTTGTGACAATCCTATCAGTTTGTAATATGCTATGTGGCAGTTTATGCTGCTTTTTTGGCCGAAACATGTATCCAAATTCTGAAGTGTAGGTAATCTGTCTTCCTTGCTAATATAGTCCTGATCCTTGTCAATTTGATACTTTTAAAGAATTAAGATACAAATCATTGCTGTTGCCTGTTGGCTACATGTGGACTGAAAAAGCATTTAATTTGAGCTTTGAAGTTTGAAGAACCAGTGATATTTCGACTGGATCATGATACGCGAGCTCGTTTCGATCACTAAGAACATGTTTTAAAAAGAGGAAACAATAAAAATTAAAAACCGATACAGTAGCTCGGAGCGCCTAAGAAGCGGTGGTGCTCGACGCCTATTTTATTGTTTTCAAGAGTAATGGCATAGTGAATGCTAATTATTATAGCTTTACCCTTTAAAACTAGCAGGCCTGCCTCTTAGAGATTATGATTGATGATCTCCCGAATGATTAAGCATTATCCTCAACATAATGCCCTCCTCTGAGTACTATCAAAATTATTTGAGTCCAATCATCGCTCCACACGAAGATAAAATTTAAGGAACTGGTGAAGTTATTATTCTGTAAAAGTATTGTCACACAATAATTCTCATTTTAGATGGGTGCAAAATGTTGTGTCTTATTATAAAATTTTAAGTTATAAGTTTCATTTGTCGTTGGTTAGGCAAATTTATAATAGCCAGCAATAAAAAAATAATTAAACATCTTGGGGCATGTCCTCACTTTTAGTCTAGTCAGTATCATTTATTCATTGGCTTTGAATCGTGAAGCATCGCATCATCAATGTCATTTTTGTATCAATATTAATTTGTTTATTCTTGTGTCACGTAGAAGTTTTCTCCGACAGTATCTAGTCTCAAACAGGTGGAGAATAAAATAATAACTTGCAAGATACTTCTCAAGCTTTTGTTTTATAACATGCAGTGTCATTTGTAAACATTTTTACTCTCACAAAATGTGTTTAGAATAGGAAGGGGAAAAAAAAGCGTTCCGTTGCCGGGAATCGAACCCGGGTCTCCTGGGTGAAAGCCAGATATCCTAACCGCTGGACGACAACGGATTATATGCTACAATGCTTAATATTTAAGATTATGTATTGGGTTTCTGATTTTTTTTTTTCCAATCTTTAAGTAAACGTTCTTTTGTCACACTCCTGAACCACTATTGCAGTATTCGTTGACTTCAAATTGGCGTGAATAACATTCAACTTTTCTTTTCTTGCTATTTACGCTAACCAAATGCAGTTCATTTTTTTTCCTTCTTTTTTTTCATCACATAACAACATGCATGTAATTATAAAAATAAATAATTCCATCCTAGTAACTTTTGTAACAAAATAAAACAAACTCGACTCAACTAACTTTAAAGTTTTTATGATGAATGTGCAGAGAAAATATATACATACGCAGGTAAATATCACATCATATGTAACTTGTTTAATTAATTTGATGTATGATGAATTGTAGTGAGGTGACTATATATAGATGAGGTATTGATTAGTTGTATTTTGCATGATGAAACAAAAAAAAGAAAACAAATGGATTAGTATTAAGTGGAAGAATGATGAGTTTAGGAGGCTTGGTAGAGGTGAGTGAATAAAGTGGGAGACAAAAGGGTCCACATACCCTTCACTTTCTTTGGTTTTGTTAATTGGCATCACTTGAGGCTTCTTCATCACCCTCTCTTCCTTCATTCCTTCATTTCAAATCTTCTAAACCCATTCACTAATCATCATTTTCATTATCCTCTGAATTACTAATCTACCCTCCCGTATTTTTTTACGATTTAGATAAAGATTAATTATTGTTCAAAATTAAAATTTTCATGAGAAATATAAGAATAAATATATAATTTAATTATTGAAAAATACACAATTTTATAATATAGTTCTTATAAACATAATTTATATATTTTAGTCTTTAAAGATTATGAACACAATATGCTTTAATTCTTTAAATTTACTTTTTTAAGGATGAGTGTATAAATTTCATAATTTTAAATAATTAAAAAATATAAATTACTCTCAACAAAAATATTTGGAACTAAATTCAACTCCAATAAAATTAAAGTACATTTTTAATCTCTCATCTCTAAAATATGTAACCACTAGCCATGACATGTGAATCAAATTTTACAAAAAATAAAATATATATTATTCTTTTGGCAATTTAAAATATATATTATTATAACCAACTATTTGTTAATAACTCATTTCTAAACTCATTGTGATTCGTCACCAACCAACCAAAATAAAGCAATCAACACCATTTGAATTTTGAATCTCATTCCTTTTCTCTTTTTCTTTTGAAATAATTTGCATAACATCTTTGAATCTTGAAGGCATGCCGCAAAATTAAAATTAAAACAAAACAAAAAGAATTGAATGCAATGTAAAGCACGACGAGGAGGGAGAGAAAAAGGAGAGGGTTGTAAACAATAAATAGTACATTAACATAAGTACATAACATATGGCTCGATCTTGACTCTTGGTGTGCTGTATAGGGACAAACGCCAAAGCCACCAAAAGAAGATACTTCACTCTTCTTTATCTCATTCTCATTAATCAAACTTCAAAAGACACAACACTTACAGATATCTCCAAAACATAAAAGTAACACACACATTCTTGGGCTTCTAAATTTTTCTTTCACATTCCAAGAAAACTGGTTTTCTTCTTTTGAGTATATTTCACTATATATTGTTGGGTATCTCTAACTCACACACAGATTTCTTTTTATTTTTTTTTGATATCATTAATGTGTTGTTTAATTATTATGGTTTTCTAAATGAATTGATTCATTACCTTGTCCACTTAGCTTGGAAATACAACACTTCCGTTAACCTAAATTATAGGATAGATTACACTTTACTATCCTGTGGTTTGACCTTATTTCACTTTGGTACCCTGTGGTTTGAAACCTAACACTTTGGTACCCTGTGGTATTTTCCATTAACACTTTGGTACCCTTTGGAGTTATTTTGTAATTTTAATCATAACAAATTTTACAAAAATTACATATTGATCCCAATTTTTTTTTTAAAGTTTTCATTTTAGTCACTAGATAATATATACCCATGGACCTATTTGTAATTTTTTGAAAAATTTTCGGGGTTAATATGTAATTTTTGAAAAATATGTTATGGTTGAAATTACAAAATAGCTCCAAAGGGTACCAAAGTGAAATAGGGTCAAACCACAGGATATCAAAGTGTAATTTACCCTAAATCATATGTATAGTATTTTTTTTTGCCTGAAACATAATTCATTCAAAAGCAAAACAAAGTCAAGCACAATACAAACGAAAACAAAGTATCTCTCTAGCATAAACAGCAACACTAGACATGATATCAACTGACGAAGGTGGGAGGTTTACAACCCATCCAAAAGGACTCATCATCGTTTAAGACAAATTGACAAGATAATCAACTGTCAAATTAGCGAAAAAACATGAAACATAAATAAAGTCATCTAAAAAAGACAAACCCTTCCAAATAGGAAGGCAGAAAACCCCAATAGTTGTTCTAAAAAAAAGACATAAACAGACTCGAAGCAATAATAATAAGATAATAAAACGAAATGACGCTATGGAATAACACTAAAAAATCAATACCAAACCAGG
Organism: Chamaecrista fasciculata; assembly: GCA_003254925.1. Taxonomy (NCBI): domain Eukaryota; kingdom Viridiplantae; phylum Streptophyta; class Magnoliopsida; order Fabales; family Fabaceae; genus Chamaecrista; species Chamaecrista fasciculata. Next base: position 64,102 of record QANZ01010112.1, read on the forward strand.
AAGCCCCTGTGGAAGCCAGAAGTCGCCGTGGAATACCTAGTCCAACTTCGCCGTCATGGGAACTCTAATCCATAACGTCGTTGTCACAAAACTCTATAACCAAGGGAAGGGTCACCATCGCTGTTTCAGCGGCGGCCCAAAGTTTTACTCAAAAAATCTCTTACGACGGAGAGGATTTTCTCTCACGAATGAGAGGTATTAGGGTTGGCTGAGAAGAAGTATATGTACACTCTTAATATGGCAGATGATTGGCCACGGGACTATATGTTCAAAGAATCTAATAGCATGATTAAATTAACATATTTTGAACTTAAAAATTTTGGTCATAAGCTTCTAATTAGACTGTTCAACATAGTTATGATTAATAAATTTAATTAATTTTTAAATTATTTGAGCATAACATTTCTATGTAGTTTTCAAGTATCGTTATTAAAAAGCTTCATATTATGAATGACGCTTTCTTGATGAAAGTGGGGTGGAAATTAAGGAGTGACCCTCAGAATATCTGTAGTAGAGTTCTTGCTTCTAAATATGGGAGAGGGGAGGATTTACTTAGATGTTGTGTTACTAAGGATGGTGACTCGTTGCTTTGGAGAGCTTTATCTAACTTGTGGGGGAAAATTAGTAGTGGTCAGTGTTGGAGCATCGGGGATGGCAAAAAGGCAAGTTTTTGGACTGATGTTTGGGGAAGTGGAGACAAATGCCTCATGGAAGAGATTGTTGTGTCTTTGCCTATGAGGGAGTTGGATCGTAAAGTGGCTGAAATAGTTACCCCTGATGGTTTTTGGGACCTCAATTACTTAAGGTCTATTCTGGGAAATGGGGTTCATCGCTTCCTAGCTGAAGCCGTTCCTCGTGACAGACTGGGTGATGACAGGATTAAATGGTTGTCTAAGGGAAATGGCATTTTTACTGTAAAAACTGCCTATAATTTAATTAGTAAGAGTTACCCTCCTAATGACATTTTCAGAACTATATGGAAACTTAATGTCCCTGAAAGAGTTAAATTGTTTATTTGGAAACTTGCTCATGACAGATTACTTACAAGGGAAAGGTGTTGTGTCTGGTTTGGCTCCTCGGACAGATGCCCAGTTTGCCCGGACTGTGTTGAATCTGCTCTCCATGTGTTGCGTGACTGCCCTACTGCTCAATCCCTGTGGAGAAAATTCCTGACACCTAATCAGTTTGATAATTTTTATAATAGTACTAACATTATAAATTGGATTGCTCTTAATTTATCTAATTCTATTACTGATGTTCTTAATTTTGATTGGAATCAGATGTGGGCTATGACTACCTGGAACATTTGGAGATGGAGGAATGATGCTCTCTTCAATGACAGTCATAATAAACCTAGGGATTTTTATCTCAGCGCCATATCTGTAGTTCAGGAATATAATAACTGTTTTGATGTCCTTAATGCAGGAACGAATACTGCTGAAAAGAATAGTATCTGTGTTACCTGGGAGAAGCCGGAGGAAGGTTGGCTAAAGCTTAACACTGATGGAGCTTGTGATCGGGTTCGTGGTCGGTCAGGATGTGGTGGATTACTGCGGAATTCAGACGGAGCGTGGGTCTCGGGGTTTTCTAAATTTCTGGGTTACTGCTCTGTGTTGAAGGCCGAAGCCTGGGGCTTGCTGGAGGGAGTCCGATGTGCTGTTGAGGCTGGGCATTCCAGGTTGCAGATGGAGAGCGATTCGTCCTTACTTGTCAGTGCTGTGGTCGAATCGAAGCCTCTGGGTGCTGACATTGACGGCGTCGTTCGGCAGATCGTTGATTTGCTCGGTTCCGTGGAGACGTGGTCGCTCAGGCATGTCTGGCGTGAGGCGAATGATTGTGCCGATATGCTCGCTGCGATGGGTCGCGATGATGTTAGCTCCGACGGCGTTGTCCGATATCTTCAGCCGCCGCCCGGAGTTGCTCTGGTTCTACTTCGTGACGTTGCTTCACTTGGCAGGGAAAGGGTAGTATAGCTTTCGTGTTGTGGCTGGTTTGGTTTTTTGCTTTCTGGCCTGGGCGTTCTTTTTTTGTCTTTGTTGCTTTTTTCTTTTGTGCTTTGTGGGCTTAGCCCACCGTTGCCCACCAAAAAAAAAAACAAGTTTTTTTTTTTTTTAAAAAAGAACTATTTTGAGAGAATAAAATCAAAGAGGCTCTCAATTTCTTTCAGAAATGCACAAGATTCAATCCTAAATATTTATCTCCTGTTAGGTTTTGCCTCTGAAGACCATTGATTACATGGAGATCATACAATTGTTATCATAATACATCTGTAAACTGTTTATATCACCAATTTCCTTCTTATCCCCTTTTTAGTATCAGATCTGCCCTGCTCAATGCTAGGAAATGCAAAGAAAATTTAAAATTACAGCGCCACAAAATCAACATGTTACTAAAAAAACAAGGTCAAAGGGTAATTTTGGTTCTAAATGTATACCTTAATGTTTATTTTGGTCTTTTACATTTCAAAATATTCAAATTGGTCCCCAAATGTTGGTAAAATGTTTCATTTTGGTCCGCAACTATTGAGTGTGTTCATATTTCTCTCATTTCAAATTCGAATATAATGAGTCTAGAGTACATATTGCTTTTAAGGAGTATTTTCCTATCTAGTTGAGGTTGTCAAAAAATGAGGTCAAATCAGGTCTTGGAAGTAGGTCGCTCGTTTTGGCCAAACAAACGAAATTGATCATATCTTTCTTGTTTATGTCTAGATATGACGAGTTTGTAACTACAGGTTACTCTTAATGATTACTTTTTTTTTTCTTGTTTAGTTGAGATCATCAACAAATATGGTCAAATAAGGTTTGAAAGTGAGTTTAGAACTAATTTTTCATAATTTTTTACTTTTTGGTCCCAACCCCACTTTTGAGCCCAATTTAATCTCATTCGTCGATGGCTCCAACTGCGCAGAAAAATGACTTGTTAAGAATAACTCATAACTATGAATATATCACATTCAAAACTAAAACGTGAGAGATACGATCAACTTTTCTTGTTTGACCGTAAAATGAGTGGCCTACTTTCAGAACTTGATTAGACCTTATTTGTTGAGGACTCCAACTAGATAGAAAAAGTATTCTTCAAAAACAACACGTAGCTCTGGACTCGTCACATTCAAACTTGGAATGAGAGAAATATGATCACATTCAATAGTTTTACACCAAAATGAAACATTTTTCCAATATTTAGAACCAATTTGAACATTTTAAAATATAAAGAATCGAAATGAGCATCAATTCATACATTTAGGATTAAAATGTCTCTTTGACCAAAAAAAAAAATTTCCAGATGGTAAACATAGGCCAGTTCGTTTGCGCTCTGATTATAATCTGCTCTGATTATAATCATAATAAGTATGTTCGTTTGCGTTTTTTTTCTGATCAAATTATAATCTTGATTTTTTTTATAATCAAACACACTCAATTACACTTATACCCCTATATATATACCTATAATTACCTATACTCTAATACATTCAATCACACATCACTAAGCTAAAATAGTAATTTACCTGAAATGGTCGACCGATTCTACCAACGGTGGACCGAATATCAACCTGAAAATGATACCAGGCCCGACATTCGGTCCACCGATGCAAAAAATGGTCGACCGTCGGTCCACCGATGCAAAAAATGGTCGACCGAATTTCAACCTGAGAATGCTATCAGGCCCGACGTTCGGTCCACCGATGCAAAAAATAGTCGACCGAATACCTGAAATGAGCCACATTGAAATTTTTTTCGGGTCCGAAGTGTTTTTTTACATTCTCTCTCATCTTGTGCGAAACAGTGGACCATTTTATTCGGTGGTCCACCGAATGTCGGGGCCTGATTCGGAAAAATGCTACACTTTAGTCCTTATTGGTCGACCATTTCATAGGCAAAATTAGTTCGGTGGACCAAACAAAATAATCACCTCCAAAGTTGCACATGATTATAATCATATTTTCACGCTTTCCAAGACAAACAGTGACATAATTTGATTTTTCTATAAGCAACAATCACATCCAAACACACTTTGATTATAATCAAATCACATCTTACTTTTTCCTACTTTTTCNACATACATATAATTAAGATAAGAAAAAATTAAATATGATCATTATATATATAAACAAGCAAATTAACAATTCAGCACTTAAACGATTAAAATACACCATATATAGTATTTGAAAGAATCAAAATGCCTGATAATCTATAAAAGAATAAAATTCAGTACTCTTTAGTCTATTAAAATGATTAAAAAAAGTATATTATTTGTTTATTTTAAGAACTAAACTATATATTTCAATATTTTAAGAGTCGAATGGTTAATTTATTTTATACAAAATCATTATATTATATAATTTAGAAAATGAAAAGAAATAAAGGAATAGCTTTTACATAATAAACTATTATCTATTTTTTTTAATTGTATTGTCTTAAGATGCAACATGCTTCTAAAAAGATAATATAATGATTTATAGAAGAAAGTTTCCATGAAACGGCTCAGATGGTTAAGTCAGGTAAGATTTATTGTTGAAGTAATGCAAATATACATATACTCATATAGTCACTTACAGTAACAAGGGTAAAGTTTGAATATTTCTTGTGTCTCAATATTTTTTCATGATGTTATTGAGAGAATATTAAAGATAATGAGTATTTGTTATTTTGTTATTGATAAGCCTCACTTATGATAATTATTATACTGATTGCCAGTTGGCTTACACGGAATTCATTAGGAGCAACGAGCTAAGGTAGTATAAATCTTAAATACATCATAAATTAAGTATTACGAATTTAAAACAATAACTTAAATTAAAATTTTACAAAATCCTAAACAAATTGATTATTAAAAAAAAAACGGTTGGGATCATGTACACCTCTACCAAAGAATTTGGATGAGTTCAGAAAGATTAAACTATTGGTTTCTAAATACTACTATATAGCTAATGAAAACTCCAAATGCAAATCCACATAAAAGGTGAAAGAGACTAATTTTTATGAATGTGGCCCCTTCCTCAGTACAGTGTCTTACTTCAATTCAGCCATATGTATATCATGTGTCTGGTCATTCATCGATCTTCTTATCTATACCAAATTAATTAGCCTATTTCACATCTCTATCAAAGGATGGTATACACATGTATTATTATTAGCTATCATTAATTATTATTATTTAGGATGAGTGGGAAAGACGTGCATGCATGTCACTTCCATTACAATTATATCTCAACCACCAGTTTCAGCTACTCTATCATTTTTCATTTTTCAATGTCTCCATACCTAATATTTTCAATTCCTACATTGGATTTTGTCCTATCTTCACTGAAAACAACACCTTACTGATATATATAGTTATGTGTTTTCCCTTTTTATTATTTATACTTTAATTAGTTTGATCGAGAAGCTGATATTTAGGCTTTATTATTTATATAAAAAGAGAAATATTAATTAATTATATTATTTAACCTTGTTAAATTTATATTAAGGTGAAGGTCCATTAATTTCCTCTCCCTTTCCCGCACTCATTTTCTTCACTCTTATAGGATAAACTCTTGTGTGGATTATTATTGAGCCACCACACGTCATTATTGATTACAATATATAATAATTGTTATTAATTATTAATTTTTCAGAATCCACTTTGGATAATGATTGGCCCAAAAACAAACATAGGTTAATTAACATATCTGAACAGGTTCGAGGGATCACAACTGTATAGGTAAAATTGTCAAATAAAGTGCTTATATATTCAGTGCAATGATGGCTGTTATTTGAACCACCACCCTATCTTTTGGCACCATAATAGCTTTTAGATTTGCCAAAATTAAACTTGCTCAAAACAAAATCAACCACTGCATTTTAATTTGCTATATATATATATATATATCTGTTATGATGCCACTATAGTGCTTTACCACTAATCTTAATTATTCACTAATAGAATTGTATAAATATGCAGACCAAGGAGGCAACAAGAACGAAGGATTCGGCCAAAAAAAAAGGAGGCAAGAAGGATTCTTCTAAATTTTATTTTTTCAATTTTTGTTTAACACTAAAATCTTCCTAAAATGTTTAAAAAAAAACATATTTTTGGTCCATTAATTTATCTTAAAACTACAATTTTGCCTTATATATTATAAACATATATTTTTTATTACTTAATATTTTTACAAATGTTAATTATTTTATTTTTATTTGCGAGAATTAAATAATTGATATAAAAAATAATAACTAAAAATATATTTCTAATATACAATAACTAATTGTCTAATTCATAATTTTTGAATACATATAATGACTGAAAACTATGCTTTTTCTTTTCTCGTATGATAAGGAAAAGTGTCGATTTAATTATTTGTAGGAGTTCTTTTGTAGATAATTATAATTTTTAATAGCTATAATTTATTATTGCAAGATTATCTTGAAATGTGTCTGTTTGTATTGAGGCGAGTATAAATATTTTTAATAGTTATAAACAAATATTTAAGTACAATTGAATAATTGAAAAGTGAAGCTCTTGTAAATTTGTTTGAGTTCATCTGAGAGTAGTTGCATAAAGTTCAATATGTGTGTGGGAGTGAGATGTCATCGGTACTATCCTTAATTAATTTGTGTGTCTCTATTTATGCTACTTATTAGTGGTCTACACTATTGGAATTAGAGAAAAAAAACCTTGATTAGTTATAGTATTATTTTATATTAATTCACCAGTCACGATATTTGTTTCTCCAACTCTAAAACCATGTGACCTTAACTTTCTTTTGTAACTTGATCACAAATCACATATTCACTAATTTGAACTTATCCAAGCGAGGGTCAAAGTAAGTATAATTAATCTAATATAAACACAAATTAGGATTTCACCTATATATCTGCTGCTAGCTATATAGCTATATTGATCTTTGGATTTGTCAAAAGACGGGTCAAGTTTAAATTAAAGTCCATTAAATTTAAAATAACTAAGTTTTTTTTTTGCCATTAAATAACTACATATAAGCTTAAATTAAAATACAATACCTCTATATAAACTTGCATCAGAGACCAAAAAGTTCATTGATGCAGATACATATTTGAATTATTTTTCCTGTAGGATCATTAGGTAAAAGTTTTAAACAAATTTTTGTACAAAATTATCAGTTAGTTTTTTTTTTCCAGGCTAGCTGTATATCATAGTGATAGTGGTGAAGTTGGTGATAAAGAATAAAAGAATACAACTATTTTTGTTTTTCTTTTTTCAGCGAACAAATTAAATGTGTGTGATTTCTCACCTCCGGAAGGGACAATTGAAAAGTTTTGTTATCATAAAAAAAAAAAAAATTGAAAAGTTTTGTAAAGAAAGTAATGCATGTATATGACAATGAAACGTATTTTTCTTCTTGTGACATGATAGGAAATGAATAAATTCTCCATCACATCCGACAAAAAAAATATTATCATTATTATTTTAGGTTAAAATATAATATANAACTGTAACGTTGCGAACGTTAACAAATCTTCACCTTTCCCGCGTAGTCACCGGCTTACCGGCTACACCTGTCATTCCCTTGTAATCACTTTAATTAATTTTAATTAATTAGGGCACAGAACACGAATTTTAATTACACCTTTCATTTGGTTTTAAAGTTTAAACATTTATTCTTTTAAAAAATATATGCGCCAATTATGTCAGTCCTGTTTCGTCATTTCGCAGATCACCTTTTTGGAATTGAAATTATTTTTATTCAAAAATTATTTCTATTTTTCTTCTGTCTTTCGTCGTCCTCCTTCTCTGACGCATAATCTCTGCACTCACAGAGACGCAGAAGGAGAAAGAGAGAGGGGAAAGTAGTGTCGATAGAATTATCGAGAAAGAACCCTAAACTAGAGAAGCTGCATTTTGATGGAGAGTATTGCACATTCTCGGCAAACAAACAAGGTTTCTTCAACGCTTTCCAAGAAAATCACCAATGGCAATCATGGCGGCTTGTCTGCTAAAGGCTTATACGACGACGTTTATGGAGGTCCGCCCAAGTTTGGTGTTAACAGCCTCTCACCTCGTTTCGAAGACTATAGTGAGATTTTCGGAAGCTTCCACACTGCACGCGCCTCCTCTATACCGGTACTCGATCTTCCGATGGTGGATGAAAGCGAGGTTTTCTTTGATGCCCGAAGTCCCGCTTTCGACTACACTGAAGTTTTTGGCGGTTTCAATGGGGTAGATTTTGCGGTCTCCTTCGACGACTTGTTTCATCAACCCAACGTTCATGACGGTGTTTCCTCCGAAGAAGCCTGGTATGAATGCGATCCTATTTTCTGTTCTGCTCAAGCTTTCCAGTTTTCATTCTTTCCTTTCAAATACTTGATGGAATGTGTGATCCGTTCCTAAATACGGTTAGCTTTTGTTCGAGACATGCTGGAAACAATTTTTTTGTTTCTGACGCTTGACATTCTTACACTGACTTTGAGCAATTTAGTTCTTGATTTCACTTTCGTGGGTGTTGGGTGGAATTGGGAGGCCCGATCTTGTAGGTTGAGGTGTTTGGACTTGTGTATTGTGGCCTTTGGAGAAGGTAGGATATTACTATGGTTATTGCTGGTGCAATGAGTTATTTCCCTTAAAATTGTACTATGAAGTTGGACTGATTTGTGATTTCTGGTTTTCATTTTGTTTCAACCTTAGCGGAGAAGGGGAATATGAGTTTTTTTCCAGATTAAGTAGTGAACCTTTTCAGAGTAAGATACATGTTATGAGTCGTTATATCTGCAAATGCATGTGCTTTGCTCCAAAGCATTTCTATGCATATTCTTAAAAAATGTTTGCTTGGACGAAAACTGTTGTTTGCTTACACTGGACAAGGAATTTAACGAATTGTGTAGTGTCTTTCCTATCTTTTCTCTTATTTTAAGGTTATTTTAACTTATTTAGATTAGAATATGATGGTGTATTGCTTCATCATCTTTTCATCATAGGACTCCAGCAGAAACTGATTCGTTCTCAGAAGAGTCAGATCATTCTGGAAATAACATAAGCACATCAAATGGAGATCCTTACCAGTCAGTTGGTGGTGGTACTGAGTTCAACATTTCTTACCATAAGGTCAATGGAACAAGCAATGGAGATTTGTTGAAAGCTAAAACACACATAAGTGACCTTCAAGCTGTTCAAGGATTCACTTTGATGTTTGATGACGCTGCACCCATGCCTAGGGTTGATCCTTCCCTCCAACACCCTGATGATATCAATGTTGGTATGGGCATTAATGCAGATAGGGTCAGGGTAAAACATCACAGGAAAGCAATTCCACATCCTTTTAATCGCACTTCTGGTGAACAGACTTTTGTTGATGATCATATATTGCATGGTGGATACAGCAGAAGTGGTTCTCATTCTGCAGAGACATTTGTAACTGTGACTGACATCAGCCTTAAAACTCAGCCATCTCAAGTGCCACCTCCCTCTCGCCCACCACCTTTACTTGACGTGAAGAAAGGGGACACCAGTGACTTCCCATCACACACTGAGCAGATTCCTTCTAAAGGTGCTTCTGGTGATAGCTCGCCCCCTTTCTTTGATGTACAGGTTGATATGAATTCATCTGCTGCAGCTTCTGCTGCTGCTATGAAAGAAGTTATGCATAGAGCTGAAGCAAAGCTTAGAAGTGCCAAAGAATTGAAGGAGAGAAAGAAAGAGAGTTCTGAAAGCCATGTAAAGTCGAGTTATAATGTGAGCAACAGTGAAGGAAAAACTAGATCAAGTAGTTTGAAGGATGAGACTATACAGGGAACTTCTTGTGATAAGAGATGTAGCAAAGTGAAGAATTCTGTCACAGATGAAAGGCAGAAAGCTATGAAGGTTGTCGTGCAAACTCTAGATTCATTAGAAGAGGAAAGACTTCTACACATGTTTGAAAAGTCTGCAGAGGAAAAGCTTATCAATGAATCCAGGTCATCGCAAGGGTCCGATAAAAGTACTCAAGCTGGCACATGGAAAGAAGCAACTGGATTTTTTGAGTTGGTGGGAACAGAAGAATCTCCCAATGTTTTTCAGCCGTTAAATCATAATAAGAGTTTGGTACAAGATGCCAGAATCCGTGAGCATGGCTGGAAGGCTAGTCTGCAAGAAGAGAGCAAAAATGTAAAAGCAATTGAAGCAAACTGTCAAGTTGGTGAGTATGAGAAGAAATCTAAAGCAGCAAAAGAGGCTCATGAACAAGACAAAAGCATTAGAAGATCTAAAGCCACTCATGAGGAACACAAGCAGAGAGAGCATGTGAAGAAGGAAAAAGTGGCCAAATTCTCTGAGCAGGAAGATAATGGAAATGCAAGAATGGTCCACCAGCATGGTAAAGCGGAAAAGAAAATAGCTAATGTTGATCAATCAGGAAGCTTAGAGAAGATGTCTCAGACTCAACAAAGGGAAATTAAACAAATGGAAGGAGAGAAACATAAAGAAGTTGACAGACTCAACAAAGTTAATCAGGTTACGAGACTTAAGGAAAACGAGAAGATGCTGAAAGAGGCTGAAAACCCGAGGGAAGGTGTGAAAATGCACAAGCAGACTGAGAAAGTGAAAGAAACTGATAAAAGAGGAAGAGAAGTGTTTGCTTTAGGCCAAGCAGAGGGTGAGGGAAAACTGCTTGAGTCTGATGGAAGATTAAAGGAGGCTATTTGCAACGATAAAAAGGGAAAAGAGTCTTGGCAAAGAGAAAATGAGAAGAGATTAAAACAAGTTGAACAGATTCAGAATAAGAAGGGACTTAAAGGGGCTGGTGAAAGAGAAGAAGCTGAGAAAAAACTAAAAGATTCAATTTCGAAAGAAGGTCATGAAGGTCCAAAACAGGCTCTCGATCAAGAAAAGAGTGAAAAAAGACTCAAAGAGTCATTTGAGCCGGAAGTGAATGACGTAAGAGTGAAAGGGGCTTTTGAACAGGGAAAAAATGAAAAGAGGGTAAAAGAGGCATATAAAAGAAATTCAAATAAAAAGGCAGTTGAAGAGTATTGGGATGGATATGAAATTGAAATTGGACTTCAAGAAGCAGATGACTTCAATGGTCAGAAAGTTCTGAATCAAAGTTCAGAACAAGATAGGAACAGTAGAATATTGAAAGAGGCGCAGAGGGAAGAAGAAATTGAGAGCCCAGCAAATCATGAGTTCAACAGGGAAGGAAATGGAGTTATATCAAATGAGGATAGTTACCAGGAACATTCTGAGATGGTCCTCAATGGTGCTGATGGGAGGGAAAAAGATGAGGGATTGGACGAAGAATTGGAGCAAATGGAGGGGAATGAAGATGTAAAAATACTGAAGTTTGCTAAAGAAATCGATGGCATATGGAAAACAGAGTGTGGTCCAAATCATCCTGCATCTCAATCAGCCTTCAACCATGAAAATATTGGAAATTTGGAGGAATCACTAGAACTTAATGTTGCTGGCCGAGTAATTGGACGGACAGGTGCTCAGTTCAAAGTTGAAAAGAATTTGGAAGAGGTAGGAATGGATAATTTAGTGGCCAATAAAAATAATGGAGACCCTGAAATGACCCCTGGAGATCCAGAGCACTCATGGAGCCATTCAGGGAAAGTGGATGATATTATGACTCATGATGATGAAGTTGATTATGGAAATAAACAAACAGGCATTGAGAAAACTAAGACAGTATCTCAACAGGATATTGATTCCAGAAATCAGGAGAGAAAATTTGCTAATGAATGGGGTGAGAGAGGAAAGAACAACCAGCACGTGAAAATAGTGCCAAGCCAGGAAGAAAGCGAGGACCAAGCTACATCGAGTTATGCAAACCTGTCTGATCATAACGGAAGGAACACAGAAGCAGCTGAACCTGCTACAGAGCAAGAGACTGTAAGTGCTCAGAAAAGTCCTCCACAGCTTCATGTAGGTCAATCCACAGAAAGAAAAGCGAAGAACCTCAGTGAAACGATCGCATCAGAAGAGCAAGATGGTGAAAGGATGGAAAAGGAAAGGCAATTGGAAAAAGATCGACTTAGAAAGATTGAAGAGGAAAGGCAGAGAGAAAGAGAGAAAGAAAAAGACCGAATGGCTGCCGATAAAGCAATGCTGGAGGCTGAGAGGGAAAGAGAACGAGAAAAAGATAGGATGGCAGTCGATAGAGCAACTCTTCTAGCTCGTGACAGAGCATTTGCTGAAGCTCGTGAAAAAGCAGAAAAGGCTGCATTTGAGAGAGCAACTGCTGAAGCCCGACAAAGAGCACTGACTGAGGCTCGGGAAAGACTTGAAAAGGCATGTGCTGAGGCAAGAGATAAGTCATTTGCAGATAAGGCAAGTATAGAGGTCAGATTGAGAGCAGAACGTGCAGCTGTAGAAAGAGCAACTGCTGAGGCTCGAGAACGTGCTATGGAAAGAGCCAAGGTTGAGAGGGCCACCTTTGAGTCCAGAGGAAGATTAGAGAGATCTGTTTCGGACAACTTTGGCCCTTCTGCTGGTTCCAGACAGCCATATTCTTCAATGCAATCTAGTATGTGATAAGTGATGTCCCTGTTTTACTTTTGTACAAACTCATTTTGACATTTTGTGGTTTTTGCTACATCCTGCTTGATATAGCCATAACTCATGTTCTTTGCTTGAAGCTTGCTCTTTTACTGAGAGATCAGAAGGAGGGGAAGGAGAATCAGCGCAGAGGTATAGAGCTAGACTGGAGAGATATCGCCGTACAGCTGAGCGAGCGGTATGATCTTCTTTCTCCTAATAAGAAGCATGCTTTGATTCTCTAGATATAGGAAGATAATCCTGACTTTTCTGGATATATTTCAGGCAAAAGCTTTGGCAGAAAAGAACATGCGTGACCTTCAAGCCCAGAAGGAGCAGGCTGAGAGAAATGTATGTTGATCCACAGAGCTCCTCTAATATCTTTTTTACAGTAGGCAATGATTTGGAGAGGAATGAAATTGACAATATTTCATTTGTATTCCACCTGAATTAATCTCTACATAAATGCAAAGAATTTTTACTTAGTCAGTTTCATTCCCTCAAGTTTTTTCACGCTTCTTTTTTCTCTTTATTTCATCATCAAACTGATGGTTAAAGGTTTTGAACTCTTGTTTCCATGTTTCACTGGTTATTTGTCTTATGTTCGCTGTTTGCAGAGATTAGCAGAGACTCTGGATGCTGAAGTTAGGAGGTGGTCAAGTGGGAAAGAAGGAAACCTGCGTGCATTACTGTCAACCTTGCAATATGTAAGTGTCAACATGCTTCTTCTTGCTCTTCCGCACCTGAACTTCTTTTTTACACTAGCAGACACTGTAGGGTGGAGTGTAAAAAGGCTCCTGACAAGTCTTTAATTGTCAAGATTTTATCATTTCCCCTGATAATTTTAACTCCTATTTTCTCTTTCTTTTTGTTTCTGTTTGAGATTTATGACTCATCTTGAGCTTATCCCAACAAATATTTTTTGGACTTTGATAGCCTTGAACTTGTAGAAACCGACGCCGTATTTGTGGTTCTTTTTCTAATCTTTTTACCTCCTCAGATCCTTGGGCCTGATAGTGGATGGCAACCAGTCCCATTGACGGAGGTCATTACATCTGCTGCTGTAAAGAAAGCTTACAGGAAGGCCACCTTGTGTGTTCATCCTGACAAATTGCAGCAGCGTGGAGCAAGTATTCAACACAAATACATATGTGAAAAGGTCTTTGATCTTCTAAAGGTATGTTACTGTGTTAGGCATAACTAAATGCCATATTTTAATGACACTAACAATTCACCGAAAAAGGGGGGGAAAAAGCATACACTTAACCAGAACGCATCAAGTCTTGTGAATATGTACATTCCTATTTTAAATCAGCAGGTTTGTTTGATTTGCTGGAACAAGCCGTAATGCTGTTGTAGTGCTTGTAATTTTCATTTCGTACTTTACAGTTTACACCTCAAACACATTAGCATGTGCACCAGTACAGATCCCCTTGGTGCACGTAGATAAAATCACGTGTGCCTACACCAACAGTGTGAATAAATTTTCTTATGGGAAACTCGAGCTATAGGTATATAGAGCAAATTTTTTTCTTAGTTTAATTAGAGTGTGCCTTCTTTTTACTGTTTCTCATCTTTGTTTTTTATTAAATTGTTTTTACAGGAAGCTTGGAACAAATTCAATTCAGAAGAGCCATAGCATGGCATGATTTGTGTGAGCTTCATCAGATAATTTCTTCCTGCACGCAGTCCGGCCATCCCAAACCTTAGAAATTATTTCGTCAGTTATAGTCACACGTTCTGTAATATATGCCCATATATATATATATATATATATATTCTGTATGTAAAAGAAATTCATCGAGTCCGGCATCCTCATGTAATTTAGCGATTTATAGAGTAACTAGCTAGTTGCAAAGCATTTATGACAATGTTGGGCAAACAACGAAAAAAAACACGTTCATTGGATGAAATGAAGATTTGGGAATTGTTGTCCGTTCAAACGAAACCAGTGGGATTTTGTCGACTATAATCTGGACATGTTTGAGAGTCGCAAAATGCCCGCTGCACCCTGATGTCAGTGTGATATATCATAACGTATTTGATTCTTTTGTTTTGGCCATATAACATGTTCGATTAAAACCACCACAATTATCTCTTTAAACTGTAATTCAATATGTAACGCCAATGCGATGATGTCATAGTATTGGTCGAATTTAACTAAACAGGTGGTCCAAAAGGGACATGGTTTCGTGGTCCTGAGTGCTCACTGCTTGAGTAGTGAGAGTGATGTATTTTCATAAAATAGGAAGTTTCTGGGTAGTCTTAACGAGACAAGCTTTGGCTGTTTGCTGTGGTTGCAAGCAAGAGTTTCAGCTCTGAGTCTCTGATGTCCAATTATGTTGTGTGGTGGGGTTTCATGTGAAAAAGACGTGGTTTTGAGGACAAGTAAGATTATGCACATTGGAAAACAAGGGCATGGGCATGATGATGAGAATACAACCAAAAAAAAAATTCAAGGGCCATTTCTAGTTGTTTTTATCAGCTTGAGGCGTCTCAGACTGAAAATGTCAGAGTATGGGGACGATAGATCCTGGCATTGGTTTGGCCAAAAACAAAATCCTGCCATTGGCCAATGACTAAAACCCGTCTCATAAATATAGTATAGATATATAATAAGTAAGTTTGGATGAACTAAAGTTAGTTTTAACAAAAGTTTTAATAAAACAATATTTATATCTCACATCTCTACATTTTTGTTTCATCTTTATCAGTTGAAACTAATTTTTTCTAATCTAAACTTAATTCATGTATATTTATTATAGGTTTAGATAGATCCACTAAAGCTAATTTCAGCTGAAGTTCATAATTTTTTTGATAAAATAATTTTTTTTGTTAAAATATGAGTTTCTCATTCCTATTTATGTAATAAATTTAAGTGAAAATTAATCTTTATTTAAATTAAAAATTAACCGTTAAAGTTTTCTTGATAATGTTAATTTTAAGGATTGAACCTTAATTTTCTTACCTGAGATGTGTATATTGTTTGATTGGAACAATGTGAAGTTCAATATATTAGCATTGTTTTATAATGAATACGTTTTAATACTTGCAGTACTAATATTGTTGAAAGGGATTTGGTGCCTCCCAATAATGTCCGGTAAAGCCAGCAATCTTGTGGTTCAATCAAATTAGTATTATTGGCCTCGAAAAAAAAAAAGAAATTAGTATTTCATCCATTATTGGAAGGTGTAATGCGTTGATAAACTCAGAAGCATTATGAATAGAGAAAGGAAGGATTGGACATGACTTGCTAGTGACGCACACAACAGACAGAATCAACAGATAGTGAAGAAAGTGAAGTCAACCTTTAAATCCTAAATATTCCCCATATCATATGGCACTGCTCCTCATTCCTCTTCATCATTATGCAATTGGACGACTAATATAGAGTCAAAACTTGTAACTAGGCTGATGAAAAAGGGATAATATATAAATATATATATATATTTGTCCAAACTTCATTTTAGTCCTTAAACTATGAGATAAATTCTATTTTGATCTTTAATTCTATTTTGTTTTTTGCTGTTATCTCTTACTTAGATAATTAAGATAGATAATCTATCTTTCATTCACGTCTTAATATATAATTTAACAACGAGAAAAAGGAAAATCGTCATTTTTAATAAGAAACTGAAGATAAAATTTTTGTTGATTTTTTTATAAAAAAGAATATTTTTTTCTCCCTCTATTAGATATGTATGAAAGAAAAATGGATTAAATTAGATGTTTAACTCAAAAATAACTATATAAATAAGATGAAATCATGTTTTGAACTGGCAGTTGAACAAATAAAAAAAATAAAGATCACGGTAAAATAAAATAAAAAAGTTTGAGGATCAAAATATAATTAACCCTNAACCACAAGACCCCCTTTTGACACTTTTTAAACCACAGGGACCCTATCTGAAAATGGGTCAAACCACATGGCCCTTTTATGTAATTTACCCTTTTTTTTTTTTGTTGGCCAGGGGGTAGCTGTACTTACCACTTGCTTTGTATCGAAGAGTGTAGCCAACAAATATAGTCCATACTCCCATAGTGAAGAGTTCGTTATCTGCGAAATAAAATAATTAAATTGAAACGGTCTCATTTTTAATAGACTATTATAAACAATGTTCGATCAATTATAAAATCATGCATTTAAAATAACATACTCATGGCATATATATGTGTGTGTATATATATATTAATAAATCATTCAAACTAAGGAGGTGCATCCCCTTGGGTTTGAATCTTTCAAATTGCAAGCAATAAATTTTAAACTAAAAGGGCCACGAGCGAGCACTTTTGACCAAGAAAATCAAGAATGGTGTACCAACAAAAAAAAGTAAACAATAAATTTCTGTCACGCTTCTTTTGTATTGTTAATTTGTTATGACTTAGAACGGCACAAAAAGTCAAGAGCAATTTCGTTTTCGATCATGTTTTCAAAGAAGGAAGCTGCAGTTTTACATTGAAAACGTCTCCCCAACGACCCCACCAAACTTCTCACAGAGACTGAAGAAGAGAAATTGCATATATATATATAAAGCCATCCTTACACCTACAATATCATCCATCCTCACCAACCCTTTTCATTTCTTATCCTTTCATCACTGAGAAATCGTTCAAAATCCAATCTTTCGCAGGATTAAGCCATGTTTAGATCCCTAACTACTCGGAGAGGGCATGGGATTGGAAGGTATGAGAAATTAGGGAAAGAGGTTAGTGCTTTTAGCCCTTTGATTCCTCAAGATTTTAAGAGGAGCACCAGTTTACCTGCTGCTAATTCTTTTGGTAATTCGTCGAGAAAAATCGCAACTTTTGGTGGGGGCTCTAATTTACAGAGACAACCCACAAAGAAAGGAGGTAGTAAAGAGAAGAAAAGTCATCCTATCTTCAGTTTTCTGGATTTTCGTCGCAAGAAGAAGACGACGTCTAGGCCTGAATTCGCTAGATATCTTGATTATTTGAAGGAAGGAGGCATGTGGGATTTGAATGCCAACAAGCCTATCATCTATTACAAGTGAAAATAAAGCTTACAAAGTATCTTTGGACTCTGTTTCACTCGGTTCTTTTTTTTTTTTGTGGATAATCTTGTTCGAAGTACTACTAAGACATTAAATTTGAACAATTTTCTGGTGAAAATCCGAATGTATCCATCAAATTATGTGAAATTAAATTATTTTGCTAGATTCAACCTCTTTGATAGCTTGCGAAGTATTTAGACTCTTACGTCAAACTAGTTTTGAGAATTTGTTAATTATTTGTATCATAATTGTAATTTATATAAATATATATATACATTTTGTAATTTTGTTCAATGTCCATGTGTAGTGGAACTAAGTCCCGCATCGTTTCGTAATACTTAAGCGCCAAAAGAATTGAAAAGAATGTCAAAAACTGAAAAAGACGTGAACTTTCAAGTGGTGGAGGTGGAATGGAATCAATCCCTCTTTTAATTTCAACTTGTGTGGTTGAAGATAATCCATTGGGAAAAAAAAATGTATATTACATTACAAGTTAGAATCAACCACACCCAACTCCGTAACATTAAATAATGACTTGGGTTAATTTTGGTAGGTTTGGGTAATTACAAAAGAAGAGAAAACCTATTTTTTGGTCCCTCAATTGTTATTTAGTCAACAATTTGGTCTCTAAATTGTGGAAAACTACAACTTAGTCCATCAATTTTACACTCTCGTCTACGTTTTGGTCCCTCAGCTATTAACCGTTAGTTAACTTGATGATATGATCGTTAAGTAATGACGTGTCACCGTTAAGTGCTGAGTTGACTCACAAATCATCTATCATATTCATATTTCATTTTACACACTATTCAATAAAATTAAACTAAAAAATGATGAATTGGAACAATAGGGGTTTTCAGAATTCCTCCTTCTCCGACCACCCCACCACCATTGCTGAAGGCGGTTTCCTCCCTCCTCCGTCCATCATGCACCCCATCACCAATCTCTTCAAAACCCTCATGGATATCGCTCAGGCCAAACGCCCCATCACGCAACGAGACTACACCTTTCTTCATAATAATAATAATAATATCCTCTCTCCCACTAGTGTGGGTTCTTTTCTCCGGCAAGGCCTCCATGCCTATTGGCTTTCCTCCGCCGACCACGACTGCGCCGGCGTCGAGGGGTATGGGAACAGGAGGAGGAGGCCGTTGTATTTCTGAAAAATGATGATAATGGTAATAATAATAATGATAATAATGGTTATTGTTGTTCAATTAAGCCGATGGACAGAGGAAGGAAGGAGGTTTCTTCGACAATGGTGGATTCAGAATGTTTGCTTAAAAGATCTAAAATCCCACACTATGAAAATGCAATTATAGAGCTCAATAGAGAATTCAGATTTACATTAAAAGAAAATGACTTCAGTAGAATCGAACACGCTGACTTAAATTTTAAGCAAACAGTCCGAATCCATCACAACCATAAAAAATCTAAAATCCCACACTATGAAAATGAAATCACAAAGTTCAACAAAGAATCCACTTTTAAAGAAATTGTTCGGTAACATGCAGAAAAATTATGTAAAGAGAAGCAGAAGAATGAATCTAAAACAATATTTAATGTAGGGGTGGACGATGATTAGAGAAAGGAAGGAAGAAAGTCGTCGACAATGGTGGTGGTGTGGTCGGAGAAGGAGGAATTTCGGAAACCTCAATTGGTCAAGTTCATCAATTTCTCATTTTTTTTTAGTTTAATTATATTGGCTTAGGTGTAAAATGAAATATGAGTAGGATAAATGATTTGAGCCAACTCAACACTTAACAGTGACACGTCATCACTTAATGACCATATCATCAAGTTAATTATTGATTAACAGGTGAGGGACCAAAACGTAGAAGTGTAAAATTGAAGGACTAAGTTGTAGTTTCCCATAATTCAGGGACCAAATCGTTGACTCAGTAATAAATGAGAGACTAAAAAATAAAATTTCTCTACAAAAGAACTAGAGAGCAGAGAAGTATGTTGGCCAAAAAAAAAAATAGAGAGTAGAGAAGTATAGTAAAACTATATAAGAAGAATGGAAATAAATGTAAAAGAAATATGTTGACAAAGAAAAAATGTAAGAGAAATGTGAGATCTATACACATTTTGATTTTTCAATGAAATCCAGCCGTCAATTATGATGGCATTAAATTGGAAAAGTGTGAAACTTTTTTTTTCTCAAATTTTCAGAAAAATGTGTTATTAGAAGTGATTATATAACATTATCATATATTAAATATAAATACTTCTTTAAACGACATTTCAACGAAAAATCATTATTAATATGTTCTCCTAAATTCAATACTTCTCGAGGGTGATTGACATTCGCCAACTCAATTGAAATTATGGTTCAGAAAATTTGAAATTTCTGCATACGAGGAATAGAGACCGCAAATTTGTTCTTTTTTTTCAAAAAAAAAAAGAAAAAAGAATAGAGACCGCAAGAGTTGACCAACACCACATGACGCAATCGAAAGGGATCTTTTAGTTCATTACTGCATCTGCATTTGCTCACCACATACGTGGGAATCTTCCAAGCATTTCTATTATTTGGACCTTTTGTTTTCTCATGCAAATGGGAATAAAAAGTTTGCGTTTTTGGTATTTTTAGTATAATTCATTGATAACAATGAAATTTATTTGAGCTACGTAATTACCTTTTTCCTGCGTTGGGGACAAGTTCTGATCAATTGCTTGTCAAAGAAGATAATGAGTTTTTTTTTTTTTGGCTTAAGTGCACTTTTGGTCCCAATACTATGACTAAGGTTTCAATTTGGTCCCATAACTATTTTTGTTGCAGATTTGGTCCCAAACCTTCGCAAAAAGTTTCACCGTTAGTCCCCTGGTCACTTCCGTCCAATTTCCGCCGTTAATTGTGACGTGGCAGTCTGACTGGGATGCTGACGTGGCAAAATCAAATGAGAGGAGATGATGAAAAAGAGAGGGAAATGTGAATAATGGGATAAGAATGGGTCAAGGACCTAATTGTACAACTCAGACTTTTTTTTAAGGTTTTAGAGTTTAGGGTTTGGGGTTTGGGGTTTGGAGTTTGGGGTTTAGAGTTTTTAATATTTTTAAGGACTAAATTGGAATGTTTGGAAGAGTTTTGGGACACTTTACAATTTTATTTTGAGGATTTG
>QANZ01010112.1:85038-103766 GCA_003254925.1 Chamaecrista fasciculata
GGGAAATGGATCCTCTAGAGTTCCTTTCTCTACATTTCTTGTAGAGTATGAGAGAGAAAGGAAGAGAAAATAAGAGAGAGAAAGAGAAAATATAGTTTTTATATATTTTTATTTCATGGAAATCATATTTTTTCACTAACTCCACAAGAAATGCATGGAAAGGAACTCTAGAGAATCCAAACCCGGTTGTAGGTGATCACGAGTCATGCGTGTGGAAAACAATATGAATTGAACACGTAGCAGTGGGATACATGAGTAAATTAACAATTTGGTCAACGAAAGATCATTGAGATGATAACTTAGTTCTTAAAAAATTAAAATGTATAATTTAATCTCTAAAAAATCAAAATAGTACAGTAATTAGTCTATAAATATTATACCGTTTTAATCTTTTAAGAATTAAAAAATATATCGTTTTAATTTTTTAATAATTAAATTATACATTTCAATCTTTTAAGAATCGATTTGTCAATTAATGATATTTCAGGACAAAATTATTAGTTTACCCGAGATGAGATCAACATCTACAATTACAACTACCTTACTATTAATTATTAATTAATTAATTATATTTTGCAATAAAAGAAAATAAAAGTATACAAGGAGGCGGAAAAGTGGGAGATAGTCCAAGAATAGACAAAAGGAAGGAAGTGGAAGATCTCAATTCTCAAACAAATGCGGAGGTTCTAGAAATGAGCGAGGTTCTTCTTGCAATAAACTTAAGTTTATAGATTAAACATGTATATTGAGAAATTTTTTTCTACAAAGTTAATTTAGGGATCAAGTAAAATTTAAGAATTAATTTATTAACTCATTATAATTTTAGGTATCAAATAATAATTTTTCTTATCAAATTAAAGATTATATATATATTTATTTATTTTAATTAAAATTTTTTGAAAGAAAAGAGAAGGAAGGGGGAAAAAGGAAATATGTAATAGAAGACTTCTTGGAGGAAAAGAAAAGAAGGTTAGGGTGGGGATTGGATGTAATATGAGTATATGACTAATGTTGTCATTCATTCCTTCTCCTCATAACCTCAAAACTCAAATCTCTGAAACGCTTTTTTGATTTCCTCAGGTGCGGGAACTCCAAATATGTCCCTCTCCCTTCTTCCTAACAACAACCCTTCCTCTTCTCTCTCCCTCTTTCGCCGCTAGGGTTTCCGTTTTCGCTTTTCACTTCCCTCTCTCAAGGTAATTCATTCATTCCTTACCATTTCCCTTTTCCCTCTTCTTTTCTCTGCATCTCTCTTGTTTCTCGCTTTGTTGTTTGTCTTTCCTGATTTTTCCTCTCACCTTTACCTATTGGATTTCGCTTTCTATTTCCCAGCTGCATCATGACATGTCGGTTTTGAATCTAGTTTTTTTTTTTTAAAATTTCTTTTTGCGGTTTTTGCACCGGTTGTCGATTCGTTCTGCTTGTTTGTTTATTTTCCCGATTTTGTGTTGCTTTTCTATACGCTTACGATAATTTCAAATTGGATTTAGCTTTGTTATGTTCGCGGGACAAGCATGCAAATTTTGGTATTNAGCTTTGTTAGGTTCGCGGGACAAGCATGCAATCTGTATTTCGTTTTTGAATATGTAGAGGGAAGAAGGAGACAACGCGTACCTTCGTTTCGTTGTTATGAAAAATAATTTGAATTTTATATTTTCATACCTTATAGATGTTTCCCTCACGAACTTCTTGCCCCCAGCTCAATAGGAGGTATTTGACTCTCCCACTCCATGAACGGCCAGAAAAGGCACAGTTGTAAAATTTTGTATTTTCACATTTACTCTACATCGTGTTTTTCAGTATCCATTTATTTCTATTACTTAAATAAGCATTTCTGTGCTAGAATCCATTCAATCTTAGTTTATAATACACGTTTCATCAGTGATATGCTAAATGAAAAGTTTTCAATAGCCTGAGAGGTCTTCTCGATTCTCATAATCAATGATAATGCTAGAAACTTTATTCAATTTCAAATATTAACATTTGTGTTGCCTTTCAATTTTGTTACAGCCATGCCGACCTTCACGGCAATAGCTTTTGATAGATTGATAGAACCTGGAACTTCTAAATCAGTCGACAAATCTGCCCCTTCTTCCATGCCTGTTCCCAACCCAAGGCTGGACAGGAGAAGCAGTGTGCCATCTGAAAAAAAGAAGGCTCCTCGTCCTCCATTAAAACCAGCACTCTACACCACACCTGAAGTGACTCCACTTCCGGACTCACCCTCGTCATTCCCTCCTTCACCCTACATTATTAATCACAAACGCCGTGGACCACGTCTCCAAAAGAGTTTTTCTGAGGCCAATGTACAATCAACAAAAATTCCAGATGATGAAACGGTTAATGGTGAACTAAAGAACTCAGGTCCTGTGGTTGTCAGCTCTGCTGGTGATCTCCAAGTCACTTCTTCAAATCCTGAACCTGTTAAGGATGAACGTGCAAATGGTATTCATGATAGTGAACCTCTTAAGGATGAGCATGCTAATGGTATTCATGATTGCGATCCTAGTAGAAACAATAATGGTAACAGTGCAAGTGGACTTAGGGAAGCTGGAAGGGAAAGTAATATAACCAAGGTTGTGGCACATAATTCTGAAAGAGATGGAGAAACTGAAGACTTTTTTGATCCACAAGAGTCAATGAGTTACACTAGTAACACAGATGGAGAAGATAATTCAGGGAAAGAACATTTTGCGAAGACCCCTGCACAGGGGGAGTTCTATGATGCTTGGGAAGGTAATTGGGCTAACTTCACTGACTACCTTTTTCGTTTTTCCTCTGTTGTTGAACATTACCATCGTGAATTGGCATGTGTTCTGTCTAGTAGTTGGCTTATCATACAGGACTATGGTGCCTATTTATTCTGTTTTTATTTTATTTTCATATTTACTTTCATTCTTTTATCATTTTTTTTAATTACAGGAGTTGCTTTGGTTTAGTAATAAATAATAATAATGCTGTTTTTCTGTACGGGTTCATTAGTCTTATTGTATATCAGATGTATTGATTGGATAGGGAGGGAATACAGGGAAAGTTAGCTGTTTCTCTAATCAAGTTCATATTTTGAATTTTGAATTATTTTATTCCACCTCACTTGGTTCTTTCCTTCATGTAGAACTATCTTCTGAAAGTGGGGCTCTAGCTTCTCCTTCTCCATATGATCTTCAAGCTGAATTGCGTGAAATGAGGTTGAGCCTATTGATGGAGATTGAGAAGCGGAAGCAAGCTGAAGAAACCCTCAACAATATGCAAAACCAATGGGAAAGTATTCGACAAAGGTTGTATCATGTGGGCATAATTCTCCCAGCAGGTCTTCTAGCAGTTGCGGAGGGGGATCAGCCAAATTCCAATCCTGTGGAAGATCTATGTGAACAAATTCATGTTGCTAGGTTTGTATCAGATGCCATTGGAAGGGGAACTGCCAGGGCTGAGGTTGAGATGGAGATGGAAGCTCAATTAGATTTAAAAAATTTTGAAATTGCTCGTTTGCTGGAACGACTTCGCTTTTATGAGATGGTGAATCAAGAAATGTCTCAGCGGAACCAAGAAGCAGTAGGTAAGACTTGTTTAAGATGGCTTGCATGTGGAGTTAAGGCATGCTTCTTTTCTTTATAGTTCTGTTTTTAGTAAAGGTCTGCACTCTGCGTCTTTGTTAAATATAAAGTATTAGTAATTGGGTATGGGTGTGATCTTTTGTTGCTGAAAGAAATCCCTCCTACGCTCACCTTCATAACAATTCTGCTTAACATTTAGAATGGCTCAAGAATACATGTATAAGATAGACTTGCATAACCATCGAGCATTATTTGTGTCTGATTTTTTGTCATTGACCTTGAATTTGACTTTGTAATACTACACAAATACTGCAGAAAAACAGAAATTTAGTTGTAAAAAATAAAGATGTATTCTTGAATTGATAGTGGTGACTGGTGAGCCAGAATACCAACTCTAGCAAGTAGAAATTCCGTCAAGTCAACAGATAAGAGAAAATTACGGAATGGAAAATTCTAGTTACTCAAAGCTTCTACCGTCCTCCTAAAAAAGCCTCCCAAATCTTTCTTGCTTTGCGCATCCCTTTGATCTTATTAGCTGATAACAACTGTCAACTGCTAACCTATTACTTTCTGATGCATGCTCACATCCGCTGTCGTTCATCCCTTTTCTGCCCTGATCACAACTTCAAGGTGTGACTAATGGTGGCTCAAAATCAATTTATGGGGTTTCCTCTCCCTTTTCCTGAATCATTTTTTTCTCTTAGAAGTATGAATACATAGGAGAAAATGGAAGATAAAAATCATAAATAACTTGAGTTTTGGATGCTTATTATTGAAAAACACGATCAAATAAGAATAATGTTAAGTCTTTGATCTTTGTCATTTTGTCTGTCTTTCTGTTGGTGTGGTTACCTTTTTCCCCGTCTCAGCATACGTTCCAGTTTATTTAGAATGCTTTGTCAATCTGCTTATTTTCTTTGTTTCTTTTCCTGTTTCAGAGATGGCACGAAGAGAGAGGCAAAGGAGGAGTAGGAGGCAGAGATGGATCTGGGGCTCTGTTACTACTGCCATTGCTCTTGGTGTTGCGACTATAGCATGGTCTTATCTCCCTATGGGAAAAGGTTCGTCTTCCATGGACCATGACCAGGGCTCTGAGCATGGTGATGCAGCCAAGTAATCTACACCATTAACACTAACTACAAAGCTGTTATACGGTAGGAGAGGAGAATAAAACATGCATGCCACAATGTGGTAAACTTGGAAGTTTATCAGTTGCAATTTTCTGCATCCTGAGTATGTGCATAAATATCGGGCATCTAATGTGCAAGTTGTGCCTTACACAGAATATTTAGGTGATAAGATTCTTGAAATGTTTCAGTTATTGTTGTGATATTCTATAACATCCTTGTGCATTGCTACCATGGTTAGATGCTTGCAAATGCCAAGTGCATATACTTTTGGCTTGCTGTTGCATTCTTACAGCACGTTGATAATAGATTCTTTAATCGCTCGTACCCTGAGAATTCAATGCGTGATCTATTGGGAAAGAGGGTAATCTGGTTGAGCTTTGATACAATGTTGGATTATTGGCTCCAAATCTGTTGTATTCCTGTGCGGTCTCAGTAGGTCTGAGTAGTATATTCATGTCATTGTATCCCTAGCTACAATTTCGTTCTTACATTATACAGTTACACCAACAGTGATGGTGGTAGTTACTTGCAATATTTAATGTTTCAAATTTCTTTAATACCACACTCGTTTATCTGTGTATTGGTACTGGGTAAGGGCTCTGATCTACACTCACAAAATTCTAAATACCATTTTCAATTCCTGATACCATGTTGGTGTTTGTGTGCTGTCGTAATCTTTGAAAAATACTGCTTGAGACGGCAAGACCCAATACCATTTATCTAAGAACTGGTGTTGGGCTTTGATGTATGAGACCCTTCACTTCTCAAATAGCCAGCGTCTTGTGGGAGATATAACGATGCCTTTCTTGTAAATTACGTCTATCTAGCCAGTTGCATCAAAATAGTTAAGCCAAGAGGGAGCATCTCTAAGCGAAAGCTCTTTTATTTCACTCATCTTACTCTGGAGGTACTAACACATACACTACAAGTTAGGGGTTAAATGAGATCAGTTTCAAATAAATTAAAAAAAATTCAACCTCATGAGTTACAAGCCAGTTTATCAACTCATCTTTATTTTGGCAATTTTAATAGTATAGTAAGATATTATATATTTATACATCAAAATATCATTGTAAATTTATTGTTCATATCTTTATCATCGTACAATTGAAAAATGTAAATAAAGATTCATAATTTAAGATTTATAATTTTATATGATTATTATATATCTCTAATTTAAACTAATAATTAAATACACGTTAAACAAATGAGAATTAATATTATTTAAAAATTAATTAAAAGAACCAATTACAAGTAAAAATATCTATAAATAAAAATAAATGAATAAAATAAAATAATTTGAATAGGTCAATTTCATGNTATTATTGTTTTTGACATGTTTGTTTTGCTCGACTTCAAACAATTAAAGTCAAATATGAACATATTTAAAGTTTTGTGAACTTCTTTAGCCAAGAATGAGTTCTATTACAATTTACAGCAGATTATTCAACTACCACTGTTCTTATTTTCATGCCCTTTCCTACATGATATGGAGCTTCAAGTCACTCTATCAAATTACAATGTTCAACTTCAAATCGAGATGACGAGATGGATTATATTTACTCACTACCTATATTTAAGCAGACACATTTGGAGATTGAAACATAAAGGGACCAAAAGCACTTTTTTTTTTTGGAATTTATTTTACACACGAGATGCCTACTACATTTTTTCTTTCCTCTTTTTTTCTTTTGCAAAACCGTTGTTTTGTTTGTTCAAAAACAGAAAAGAAGATAGAAAATTGAAGAAGGTAATATGGATATGGTTGAATAGTTGAATGTGAAAAGAATTAATGGTGACGCGTGGAGAAGCAGACAGGGCACGAGAAGTGTTTGTGAAGTGTCTTAAATCCCACTGATGGCGCAAATTTATGGCGCCAATCGTGGACGATTCCCTACTCTATCTCCGCTGCTTAGCTTCTGCCACGTGGCGCCTTATCCACCCAACACTCTCATCATATGTCATCTACGGTTATTATTGCTTGTGCCAAATAACGATGTCATCTTCCTGAAAATGGCAACATAAACACACCCATGTGTACAAGACTGATCGAGAAATAGATCTATCATCACAAAGTGTAGTTGTAGAGAAAATTAACATACATAGAAATAGGAGGAGTTACGAATGTGGAATTCAAAATTTCAAACGCAACTTCAATTTTGATAGGAAAAGATCTAGTTTTGATCCAAAATAAGAAAAAATATGAGAAATTATTTATTTTTTTTTTTAAAAAGAAAAATCTAATGATAAAGGTGGGCAGAGCAGAGCATAAGAGAGAGTGAGATAAAGGTGAAAAAGATATCTCCCAACTTAGAAGTTCGGAATGGTAAGGAGATAATGGCGCGTGGAAGATTCGATAGAGATGGCAAAGCACGAGAAGATGAACAACTAGTTATATATATTCTACTAGTAAAGTAATAGAGAAGCAGAAAAAGCTAGGAAAGGAAGAACTAAGAAGGATCACATTCTAAAAGATAAAATTAATTTTTTGTCTTTAAATTTATATTGACTTAATTAATTAATCTCTAAATAATTAAAATAAAAAAAAATTAATTTTTACAGTATCAAAATTATAAATGATTTGATTCATACTTAAAATTAAATTATTGACAATTACGATATTTTTTTAGTATAAACTAAGGATATTCACCATCGATAACAGTGACTAATTCTTCTGTCATGGGTCTTTTACTTAAAGGTAAACGACCAGTCACAGAATACTTTTCATATCTAAGAGTGAAATTTGAACTTCCACCATTTAGTTAAGGGATCAAATGAAGAATTACTAGGCCATACTCGTATATTTCAATTATTTTAAAATTGATTCATTAATAATTTAGAGATGATTTGTTTTTTATTGTAAAATAAAATAATAAAAATATGTGCAATGCCAAATCCATCATTTTCAGTGCCATTATTCCAGTTTCTGTATTTATTCATTTTCCATGAAGGGTGTGTAGTGTGTACAGAGGCCTTATCCCAAAGAAAGGCCCTTGAGAAGCAAGTCATTTTGGGGTTTTATATTTTCTGCTATTTAATTGGTGATGATAAACCGTTTAGTGGAGGGATAAAATCGTTTTCAGACATATATTTCATTTTAGTATCATTATCATCAATTCATCATCATCAATGAGAGGCTAAGCTTTTTCTGTTTTTAAAGTGTTTCTTTGTCTCAGAAAAATTTACTAGATGGACAAAGTGAAGCAAATTTCGTTACTAACAAGTACTAGTTTTCTTTGTTCAGTAAAATAAATAGTTCATCGTATTTACAAATTATTTCTATTTCGTGTCCTTCGATTCCATCGCCATAAGTACCGCTTGGATAACTCTTCTGTGTACCCTGTCACTGTCGGTGGCACTTGATCCAGATTAAATGAAAAAAAAACTGTAAATTAAATCACACCAAGGATTAAACTTGAAAGTAATTGGTTACTCAGAAAATATTTCAATGTTCAAAAGAAAAATGTGTTGTTTCTCTTTCTTTCAGTCAACTTTCATTGAGTTTTTCTAAGTGGCTAGTGTCTTAATGAAATAGGTTAAGGAAGTAATGATGATTTTTGAAGACATAAAAAGTAAGAACAGATAATCAGATTTGTTAACTCCATTTTCTCATTTTTCTTAATGATAAAGATATATTTACTTTTATATTATTTTTTTCCTTTGTTTTATCACTTTATGTTTTTATTTGTTATTTAGTTTTAAGCGTTTTTCCATTTTAAAGATAATAAAAAATCTCAATCAATAAAAAAATCCTTTAAAAAAAAAATTCATTCTGAGCAAAAAATCACATTATTATTATATACCAAATATGGGCATAGTTAATGGACAAAAATCTGGGTAGCAAATGTTAGTAAATTAGTACTAAACATGTTTCCATTAATTATGCACAAAAAAAGGCAGAAATTAATTTTTTCTAATAAATTCTTATTAATTGAATATTATACTATTTGAAAATAAAAGTATTAAAAAATACAAACAAAAATAAAATAAAATAAAACAGTGAAAATAACATTAAAGTATAATTATGTGTCGGTAACAGTCATTATAGTGAAAACTGAAAACTAATATCCTGAGTACACTTACCTCTCCATAAAAGCTCCAATACAACTATACAAGTGAATCATGAATAGGCGTGATAATTATGTGTCGGTAATAGTCATAATTCTGCATCAACCCTTTTTCCTCTTTCCCTCCTACTTAGTTACTGTAATTTCTTTGCACCTAATCTCGCACTAACTAGCGCAACTAGCTTAAAAAAGAAAAAACAAAATACTACTCTCTCTGTAGAACGTACTACTTTGGCGTACTAGTGAAAAACTAAACTAGCCTCATTTGGTAGCTTCATCAAGAGCTCAAATCCTAGAAAAGCCACAAACTTTATTATTTACGATTCTAGTCTCTTATCACTAGTATCACTAGTATATATAAACAGGATACCACCATACAATCTTACAATCCCACTTTCATTCTGAACCAAAAATGAAGAGAATCCCTTTGGCTACTCTGGTTTTGGCCATTCTAGTTATCCATGAGGCCTGTGTCCATGTGGTTGTGGAAGCAAGGGATGATTTCGTTAGAACCAGAGGCACCCATTTTTTGTTAAATGGGAGCCCTTTCTATGCAAATGGGTTCAATGCTTACTGGCTAATGTATGCAGCTTCAGACCCATCTCAGAGATTCAAGGTCTCAGCTGCTTTCCGTGAAGCCTCTAGCCATGGCCTCACCATTGCAAGAACTTGGGCTTTCAGTGATGGTGGTTACAGACCCTTGCAGTACTCTCCTGGTTTTTACAATGAACAAGTGTTTAAGGTATCTATCTATCTCTAGTTGAGCTTTAAAAAAAAATGAGAAATTGATTCTTCCCCTTCATTTTTCTGATGTGTGTTTGTGTTTGAACTTTGAAGGGGCTAGATTTCGTGATAGCTGAGGCTAGGAAGCATGGGATCAAGCTGATACTGAGCTTGGTGAACAACTATGAAAGTTTTGGAGGGAAGAAGCAGTATGTGAACTGGGCTAGAAGTAAAGGGCAGTATCTTAATTCAGATGATGATTTCTTCAGGAGTCCTGTTGTTAAAGGTTACTACATGAACCATGTCAAGGTTTGTACAATGTCCATCATTCTTGTTTCGTTTATATGGTAGATTAGGTGATTGAAATAATAATAACATTGAGTTTTGTCTGATTTTGCTGTATTTTTGCACAGACTGTTATTAACAGATACAATAGCTTCACGGGTATGCATTACAGAGATGATCCAACGATCATGGCCTGGGAGCTCATCAACGAACCTAGATGCACATCAGATCCTTCTGGAAGGACTATTCAGGTCATAGATAAATAAATAAATCTTTATTTGTTCTTCTCACTTCTTCTATTACTATTCAGGTCAAAAATAAATAAAAATAAAATCCACTCTCTTTTTCTTTTTTGCTTTTTGTTTTTCTCTATCTTCCATTACTTTCCGGCTTTTGCGGTTTCTCTCGTCCGTCGTTCAAAATGAAAATGATATATTCAAAGAAGAAAACTTTTCAACCCGAAGCTTTTGGGTTTGGTCCATATCTAATTATGCCAACCATTATGGGTTGGTTTCTTTAAGAGCTAACTGACTCTTTTAATGCTCCATTATAGGCTTGGATTGCGGAAATGGCTTCCTTTGTGAAGTCAATGGACAGAAATCACTTATTGGAAGCTGGGTTAGAAGGATTTTATGGACAATCAACACCACAGAGAAAGAGAATGAATCCTGGATTTGACGTAGGGACAGACTTCATAGCAAATAATAAGATCCCTGGCATTGATTTTGCTACAGTTCACTGTTATCCTGACCAATGGTAACGAAAGAACAAAGCTTCACAAAATTCTCAAATTCCATTTATAACTACTTAATTACTCATCTACTTGTTCATTGTAAAAACAGGTTGTCCAATTCTAATGATCAATCTCAGCTTTCATTCTTGAATGGCTGGCTCAGCACTCACTTCATAGACGCCCAATTTGCTCTCCGGAAACCGATAATGGTGACGGAATTCGGGAAGTCCTGGAAAGATGGAGGTTACAATACTTACCAGAGAGATCAGCTTTTCAACACTGTGTATTATAAGATATATGCTTCTGCTAAAAGAGGAGGAGCAGCAGGTGGTGCACTATTCTGGCAGCTTCTCACTGAAGGCATGGAGTCATTCCAAGATGGGTATGGCCTAATGCTAGGCCAGAGTTCCTCAACAGCCAATATAATTGCTCAGCAATCTCACAAGCTCTACCAAATTCGCAAGATTTATGCAAGGATGAGGAATGCACAGAGATGGAGGAGGGCAAGAGCAAAAAGAGGGAGGCGTATTGGGAACTGAAGTTGCTTAGTTGAACTACCACCTGCACTTAATTTTTTACTTGTTTTTGAAAGATTTCAGTTTATGATTTTGTAAACTAGTTGCTTTCTCTCTTAGAGATGAACGTATTTCCATCCAGGAGGGTATGCTGTGTTATGTGTGGAACAAGGCAACACTTCACGGTTTGTTTTATATAAAATTAAGAGAAACTTCAATTTTGCTTTCATCAGCAAGCATTATTTTTATTCATTTCTGCTTCTACCAGTCTACCAGCGATGTCCTCTGGCTGTACATAAAACTCATTCAATAACTCTACTCATAAAAGATAAGACTTGATCATTCAAGGCAAAATGAAATGCTATTATCCAAGAAAACGCGGTTCCATGTGATGACACATTCTGATGAAGCTACTATTCTTCTTTAAGCCAATGGCGAAGTACATATATCACAAAACCTAAGCAAGTTGCCACAGACCCCAAAAGAACAACGATTCTAACCCATAAAGAGGATGAAAATGCATCCTGCACAAAAGAATTCCATAACCAATACCACAAGAGTGAGTCAATCGACCCAATGACAGCACCGACAACCACCTGGCTCACTGTATGAAGTCGTTGAGATACTCGTAGGTATGACTGGAAACACAGAAGAAAGCATTACAGCGTCAGAAACAGGTCCTTACAAATAAGTTTCTTTTCTAACAGGTACTTCAAATTCAGAAATTCATGCTATGGGGACCACAAACAAGTGGCAAGCAGAAGATAATCAATGTTATAGAGAATTCTGTTTTATGAACTGAGCCAGAACAAATGGCACAAAAATATGCCAGGCTATCTATATGGTTCATCTGATGCCAGAGGTTATAAAGAAATAAGAAGATACACGTTTCTAACAAGTTCTATAGAATAACAGGAAACTAAAGTACTAATGCACAAGAAAACTGCCATTCATGTTAGACTGGAGCACGGAATGAAAGCTATACCACTTCAGTAGAAAGAAGGCTCTATATACTTACAAAATAAGAACCAAATGCCAAGGCCAGTCCGCTGATGACAATTGTCAATTCATTTAACCCTAGCCATTCTATACCTGCAGAGTCATCAAGACAAAAATGAAGTTCTGTGGCCATAGCATTTTACCTTAAAAATAAAAAAAATAAGTATATTCCAAGAAGCAGTTCTTCGAAGTAGTGAGAATCTACAGAACTCTAATACAAAGCTTCTGGCTGGATTTAAGCGTCCCCATTGAATCTTTAGTAATTGCCTTTCTTATTCACACATTTAAAGGAATCTCAGATCATGAAATTTAACAAGTTTTTGAAGCCATACAAAAACAGAAAACACATGATCACCTCCCAATAAACATAGTCTCTTCCAATGTAAACAATAGGAGATATTGAAAATTCCAACATATGATAGGGACATATAGAGTTCATAGATGAACTAGTTAATATCAATTTTCCTTCCACCAGAATTTTCAAGTCAAAATCCTTTGGAAGGTCCATAAGAAAAAGCATAAACTTTTATTAAAGAATAAAAAAGTAAAGATACTTTAGGCTATTATTATCAGTGTTACCTTTACCTTTCATCATTTTTCATCAGCTAGTTAATATTAAGTGCTTAAATATGATGCAGTTACCAAAAAAAAAGTGCTTAAATATGATGTGTATAGAAAGTGCAATATAAATGCAATTACCACAGATCCAACATTAATGAACCATTTCTCTTTGAAAGATATAAATACACAGAGCAGGTTGGAGAAATTACTTGACAAAATACAAAAAGCGACAAAAAAGAAGATGGATTGTGCATGTGAAGATGGCATCCCAGGGTCAGATTTCACAGTTGAAGGCCGTTCCTGGTTCAATATTCCTTTGAGAACAACAGAAAGTATAACATTCAAAACAGATCCCGCTGCAAACCACAAGGATTCTGCATCATGCCTCCAAAGAATGAGAGCACCAAAGAAGGCAGATACCATCCACTTGCTCTGTAAACAGCCCACAATATGCATTAGCTCACTAAAAGTTTGACTAGACCTTAATGCAGATTTAGTTAAGCAATAACCACTCCGAGAGATAGTAATTTGTAGAGTATAGCAACAGCAATATTTTGAACTTAAGAAAGCTAGGTATCTGTTTCGCCCTGCTTATTCTTTCACCAAAAAAAGAAACACATTATACTTATTTTGAGACTATTGTGTTTTGATTTTCCTGCTATGGGAATGAAGAAGGGAATTGTAGTTTCTTCTCATAGGCATAAACCAAAAAAGTTCGTTTGAAGATAACACTTCCATTACTCAAAATTATTATCTACCAAAATTACTAGTAAATTATAATATTTTCTAACATCATAGATATATGTCCTTTTCAATAATTTGACAGTAAAAACTTTCTTTGAAGGATTTGGGAAACATAAAAACAGCTTGTAGTTCACAGTGCTTCTCATTAAACTCCACTCGAAAATGAGTTGTTTCAAGAAAAGCAAAAAATAACAATAATACTGAAGAGGCCCTCAATCTAAGAGGTCTAAAAAGATTATCCTATTACCAGATTGTGAAAGAACTACCACATATAAAACTGTACAGATTGATGCTAACTGAAGTAAAGTGATTACGGACGGAATGATCCCATACCCCGCTATGCCGAATTTGGATTCCAAGTAGTGCACTATAGGTGTAGTGCTAAGTGAGACCTATCCCCTGACACTTTCTCTCTCTTATTGTTCTTTTCTCTCTTAGCACTACACCTATAGTGCACTATAGGGGATTCATGTCCCAGCTATGCCTATGTCGATAGAGAGCTTTTAAAGTGCTCCAATAAGGAAAATGAGATATCTAAGTTACCCTTAAGATTTAAGGAACATCTAAAGAAAATCAAGGCCACTGCATTTCCTATAGCCATGCATGAAGTTGATCGGTTAGTTTGATATATTTACTATTCAGAGACCACTAAACTAGCTTATGAGTGCGCATGGTAGACTCTCTAGGCTAGGTTTGTTCTAACTGCTGACCTGAGATGGCTGTTGCTAACCAAGTTTAACACTTTCCTTTATCTTTTGTATTTTCACAGAACAGAAGAAAGGTAAGCAATAGAAACTAGAAACTAAAATAGTTCAGAAGAAGCTAAAACTAAGTAAGAATAGGAAGAACCAAAACTTGTAACAAAAGTGACTCCCCTCTATCTTGAATAGTCCTAATTTTTAACGGTTTAGTTATGGAATACAACCTATGAGAAGGAACAGTTTTGCTTAAAGGGCGTCAACATACCTACCTCTACCCCAAATAAATAGCAGAATCAATTAAAACCAAACCACTAGGAAGTCACAATTTAGTGGTAGCCAACAGTGGCAGCCAGACATAATCGAAAGAAGTTAGGTATAGTGACGAACCAGTCGATTAAGAATTGGTTCCAGCCCTTGTTGTAATGCAAACTTAGACCCAAACTGGGATAACCCATCTACCAAAGCTTCTTGTTCAAGCGATTGAAAGCGTTCATCACTATTGTCATCTCCGAAAGCAGAAGCTCTAATCAATTCATCCATGGAATTTTGTAGCAAGGGTCTGTTCCTCCCAGCAAGAGACCTATGTAAAACAAACCCACCACAGAAATTTGATCTTGAGGCAGAAAGAGCGTGAGGAAATAAAGAGCGATTCAAGAATTTGCGTTCAAACAAAATTCCCCCCAGAAATTTGGGTGAGGGGTTGCAACAAATTGTTGTTGTTGCTGCCATGAGGAAGAATCGTCGAAGGAACGAAGTGGCGAAGCGCAGAGACCATGGGAGGCATTTGAAGGTTTTGAACTTTTGATGTAATGAGGGAAAGTGACTCTGAAGGCTGGGCTTCAGAAATGTCCAACCGAATTACCAAAAGGACAGGAAGGGCTCGTTGCATTACACATTTCAATCATGATTTAGGATTTAGGAATTATAGTATCCACAAATTCAAATGGGGCGGAATCAAAAGAGTCGCATTTACCAGCGTTTTCCCGTGACAAGACGTTATTTGAGAATATAAACATGGTTTTATCTCTTAGCTTTTTTTTTATGGTTATAAATATAACAAGGGTTGCGTGCTACTACCAATTTATGCAGCTCTGCATTGACCAAAAAAAATAATAGAAATAAGTGGATTAATGTCAACAACAATATTACAAGTGATAATCCCGTGGATTTCAAGCTAAAACCGATCTCTTAAGAATAACTTTTCTGTTCAGGCCAAAAAAAAAAAAAACTTTTCTGTTTTAAAATGAATGAATATCCAATGAATACTGATAGTCTGATACTGTGTTCTTTAGTGGACAACTAATTCCATAACTTCTCCACTCTCTCTAACTTGGGCTCATGATAATGGGCTCTCTGTTTAGGCCTTGTTCTACCACTGTTCTTTGTTTTGCTGGCTTTGCCAGCTTGTTTTATGTAATGACTTGGAGGAAAAAAAGCAAAAAAACTAGGCTGGCAGTAGCAGGGCTGTTTAGTATTTGAAATCTTCAATTTTTTAAATTTAAGTTATTTGAATATTAGACCTGTTAATGTTATCACTTATTTGAATATTAAAAAGTTTTAAAATACTATAGAAAAAAATTAACAGCACAAAAACTCAAGGGACTGAAATTCACATAATTCTAAGCTTTAGAAACCAAAAGGAAAATGTTGCCTATGTTATTTTTATGTGTTAGTTGTATGTTTTTAATAATAGTAGTATTTATAAAAAGAAGAGAATGCGTAGCAAGTTAGATATTATCATAGTAGTATTTATAGTTGTATGTTTTTGACGCAGAGATTTTTATTTATATTTTTTAAAATGTTTAAACGTTTGTGGCCGTAATGGGAGAGAATATATATATATATATATATATATATATAACAATGAAAATATGAAATAGTGTTAGGTGGCTATTTCAGCATAAGGAACAACAACACAAGATGATGAAATATTGAGAATGAAAGCAAGCAAATATGCCTTCTCATTCCAATTCAGTCAAGATGGTGTTGAACTCAAGTACTCCACCTTTTTTTTTTTGGCCTGAAAGTACTCCACTTATTCCAACAACATTAATTAATTAATTGCAAATATATATCTCCCTATATATACCGATCAATAATCTTTACCCATACCTAGCAAAATCAAATCCCTTTTCGAGATATCAATTACCACTACGGAACTATTCATTTCCAGATTTCCTCCATCACTTTCAATTTCACCTTCCAAAGCATTTGTACTGTGTTAACTTCAGGTCCATCATATTATCTTAAAACTCCCCACAATTACTTCGTACGTGTACACAGTGTTGTCATAATCGAACCGGACAAAGATTCGGACAAGTGTTCGGTTCACGGTCTGATCGGTTGAACCGGTCGGACCGGATATTTGGATCGGATGACGCAATAAATAATTATTTTTAATATATTAAATATAAACCCTCTATATTTTTTTTGGGGTCTAAGAGATGTAACACCCCAATTGTTGAAGAAGGACCTTTTTGATAGATAATAGAGTTTAAGAGGCATAAAATAATTATGGAAGTATAATTTACAAGGAGACTTTGGAAGGATATAACTAATGAATGGTAAAATAGGTGAAAAAAGAGGTAAAAGTATGAAAGAGAATCTGTCAGGGACTAAACTGAAAAGTAAAGAAGTCAAAGAAGTGTTTGTAAGTTACGTTAAAAATAATTATGAGAATGAAACAAAGATATGGGAGTGTTGTAGACAAAATGAGGAATACAATAGTGGAGGAGTTGAGTAGTTTTAAGGGTCTTAATGTGACGTTTCAAAGAATAAAGGGGGTAGGAGCCTAGAAATTAGAAAGTTTGGGGGGCAGAAGTATAGTTTTACCCCAAACTTAAAAAAGAAGGCTGAAAAAAAAAAATCTGACCGGTTCTCTGACCGGTCCACCGGGTGGACCCGATTTTCCGGTTTTGGGCCGGTTTTTCCCGGTCCAACCCCAAATCCGGTTCTTTGGGTTGAACCAGGCCGCTTTCCACTTCGGCTCCCGGTCCGGGTTCAACAACACTGCGTGTACATAATAATAAGGCTTAAGTGCACTTTTGGTCCCAAAACTATGACAAAGGTTTCATTTTGGTCCCATAACTTTTTTTGTTGCAATTTTGGTCCCATAACTATGACAAAGGTTTCATTTTGGTCACATAACTTTTTTTGTTGCAATTTTGGTCCCATAACTATGACAAAGGTTTCATTTTGGTCCCATAACTTTTTTTGTTGCAATTTTGGTCCCATAACTTCTCAAAAGGTTCCACCGTTAGTCCCTTGGTGAATTTCATCCATATTTAGCCGTTAAGTATGACGTGACATAGTGACTAGGATCATGATGTGGCAAAATAAGATGAAATGGACTGAAATAGGATCTATATGCAACATATTAAAACTTATCTATACCCAACCACAATATATACAAAGAGTGGTACTTCCTCTTCCTCGTCAGCCCAACGGGACTTCCTCTTCCTCGTTTCGCTTCTCGATTCGTCGTCGCAGCCGCTTTGGTCGTTCGACTCTGGCTGAGGATCCCATCAACTTCGTCGGCGCCTTCTGCTTAAAGTCTCTTCTTCCCCACCAAATTGGTCCCTGTCAGTACCACTCTTTGTATATTTTGTGGTTGGGTATAGATAAGTTTTAATATGTTGCATATAGATCCTATTTCAGTCCACTTTATCTTATTTTGCCACATCATGATCCTAGTTACTATGCTACATCATACTTAATGGCTAAATATGGATAGAATTCACCAAGGGACTAACGGTGGAACCTTTTGAGAAGTTATGAGACCAAAATTGCAACAAAAAAAGTTATGGGACCAAAATGAAACCTTTGTCATAGTTGTGGGACTAAAATTGCAACAAAAAAAGTTATGGGACCAAAGTGAAACCTTTGTCATAGTTATGGGACCAAAATTGCAACAAAAAAAGTTATGGAACCAAAATGAAACCTTTGTCATAGTTATAGGACCAAAAGTGCACTTAAGCCTAATAATAAACAAACACGTACTTTTGTACGTAAAGAAAATAAGAAGATAATACCAAAAAAAAAAAGATAATAATAAGCCAAAAGAACGATTACATTAGCACATTATATGATACTCACTTTCTCAATGAAATAATTAAAATATATAGTTTGATTTCTGAATTTAATTAAATTTATTTTATAATTGTTTGTTTTTGAAATTGTACTATTTTTTTGTGTATAATTTTGATTTAAGAATTAAATTACTTATAATTGTAATATTTTAAAGATTAAATCATATATTTTAATTTTTTAACGATTGATCTGTTTTTTATAATCCAAGAATATTCACCGTCCGCAACAATGATTAATTTTTTGGTTGCTGGTACTTCACTTGAAAGTAAACGGTTGGTCACATAATATTATTCATAACTAAAAATAAGATTCAAACATCTACCACTTAGTTAGTAAAAGATTAAGTGAAGAACCACCAAATCACACTCATATCACCCTTATTGAGAGATTAAATAAGAAACAGTACCCTACGCCACACTCATGTGGCTTAATTATTGATCTTTTAATTCAATACAAATTTGATGATTAATAAATAAATTTATTTGAACAATTTATTGCCACGTCTGTATGTGTTTTTTTTTTTAAACAAAAAAACCTCCCGGAGTTTCACGCCACCATTTTAATTAACACCAAAATAATAATAATAATAATAATAATAATAATAATAATAATAATAATAATAATAAT
>QANZ01010112.1:104548-127351 GCA_003254925.1 Chamaecrista fasciculata
TTTGTTAGATGAAATATTAGATAATCTTGAAATAATATTACTAGAGATAAAATTGTTAGATTTAGTATTAGAAAATATTGTTAGAGATTAACTTGTTAGATAATGTTATA
The DNA here is from genome assembly GCA_003254925.1 of Chamaecrista fasciculata. Lineage (NCBI taxonomy): Eukaryota > Viridiplantae > Streptophyta > Magnoliopsida > Fabales > Fabaceae > Chamaecrista > Chamaecrista fasciculata. The sequence goes on from QANZ01010112.1 coordinate 104,659, forward strand.
AAATAAATTATTTGTTTGAGATTACTTTTTTGATGTTCTAGAAAAATAATGTGGTTTGATTTGGATTGATATATTAGTTTAAATAAAATTGTTAGATTTTAAAAAATATTGTATAAAATAGATAATGTTGAAGAATAATATATATTTGTTAGAGATAATATTGTTAGATAATGTTAGTTAATTTTTTGTTAGATAAGAAAATAGATAATATGGTTAGAATTTTAATTGTTGAATATTGTTACAACCTGTTTTTTAGATATAATATTTTAGACAATGTTAGAATTTTATTATCATAAATATAATTCCATTTTAGATGATAATTGTATTTAAATTTTATTTATTAGAGAAAAATGGCAACGACAGTCAGATGCTTGATATATAGTCATGGAATAATCTCTACTGGTGTCAATGGGGTTGTATTTGAATCTGAACATAAAAGAGTAATGACGTTGTCTAGTGACATTACGTTGGACAAATTGAATGAATTGATTAGGCAGAAACTAAGACTTTCTCACCTGAAAGAGATAAATTCCATCGTGTATAGAATGCCAATTAGTCAGGAAAGTGGACGATATGTCTACTCGACTTTTAACTTAGTGGATGATGATTTCGTGGAGTCAATAATGGATTTACACTTGACATTAATGGGAAACTCAATGCTTGTGCTTGAGCTGTATGTAGAAGTTGTGAACTGTGCAATTGATCTGAATAATGAAATGGTCCCTGTCTTTGAAGAAGTCCCCGCACAGAACAGACATTTTATTGTCCCTACCTTCGAAGAAGTCCCCACACAGAACAAAATTTTAATTGTCCCTGCAGCTGAGAATTTTGCATCCTTAAGCGTGTATCGATCTGAATTTGACTTACCTGGAGGCACGAATAATATAGCTATATGTAGTGGGGAGGCGGGTGCGTCACGACGAAGAGTTGATGACCATGACAATGTCAATACCGACTACGACGAAGAATTCGCCTCTGAGGATGAGTCCCTCGGTAGTGAAACACCACCCGAGGATTCTGGTGAGGATTCCTGCTCGAGAGTATCGCCCTCGGGGTTATAATTTTTTTAATCAGTATGTTGATGTACAAGGGGCAGACCGGGATCCTGAGTATGTTGACGAAACCAATTATGATGCAGAGTTACGTCTTGGGAAGATGTATGAAACTAAAGATGCTTTCAAGCTAGTTGCCAAATTATTTTCGATTAAGTGTCGGCGAGATTTCATTGTATACAAGTCGGGCGTCACGGCTGAAGAGTACAGATGCAGGCACTATTTGCAACCGCCGTATAAATGCCCGTGGAGGGTTAGGGCTGCTGTTAAGGACGGCGACACACATTGGACGGTAATGAGGATTGGAGGTGATCAGAGTTGTTTGTGTCCTCCCAATGACGACGAGAACCAAGATCATCGAAAACTCGATTCAGACGTCATCGCATCTCGGATTGTAGGGCTGGTTAGTGACCACCCGAAGACTTCCGGAAAGTAGATTGTACACAGGATGTGGAGTGAGTTTTGGTTCCATGTCAGCTATAAAAAGACATGGGCGGCAAAGTATAAAGCACTTAAAATTGCCTTCGGTGATTGGGAGGAGTCGTATAACCGTGTTCCTCGGTTTCTTAACGCCGCAGAAGCATGTATGCCCGGTACATTTACTGACTTTAAGACAGTTCCCATGGACGACACAAACGCACAATTTCGTCGTGCATTTTGGGCTTTCAGACCGTGTATCGATGCATTTCCGCATCTGAAACCGATTGTGCAGGTGGACGGGACTTTCCTCACTGGTAGATACAAGCACACTTTGCTGATAGCCTGCTCTCAAGATGGTGACAGAAAGATTGTGCCTCTTGCATTTGCAATTGTTGAGAGCGAAAAAGACAGCACGTGGAAGTGGTTCCTCCAAAGATTGTGCAGACATGTTGAGGGCATGGATAGGCAAGGAGTTTGCCTTATTTCTGATAGGGCCAGTGGAATCATTGAAGCTGTGGAGGATCCATGATGCGGGTGGCATCCCCCGTTAGGGTACCATGTCTTCTGCCTTAGACACATCGCCAGCAATGTGATGACTAATTATAAACAAAAGTCGCTGAAGATAGCGGTCCACATAGGTATATTATTTTATCTATCGCTAATTTTGCTCTACTGAAGCTGTATATATTGTCAGTCACTAATTATACAAATATAGGTTACCAACTGCAGCGAGATAAGGCAGATTCTCTTTTGGGAGAGTTGGAGTTGATAAACCTTGAGTGTTACAACTACTTGCCTCCGAGGGAGCAATGGATGCAATCCTACGACGAGGGTCGTCGCTTCTACCACATGACGACAAACCTGGTTGAGTGTATCAACGACGTGTTCAAAGGATTCCGGAAGTTACCATTAATGGGTGTCGTCCAAGCCTCATATTACCGGCTGAACAGGTTCTTTCAGGAACGTCGTGAGACACATGTACCTTAGCTACAGACCGGCAAGGTCCACTCTGAGACCGTAAGGGTTGCAATGGACAAGAACATAGCTCGATCATCCTCACTGCGTGTCACACAGTTCGATGCAGAGAGCCTCTTATTTGAGGTCCTCGACCCTTACGATGAAAGTACTTCTTAAGTCGGACAGACATATAAACTTGAGCTTCGAGCCCATAGGTGTGATTATGGGGCATTTCAGGCAAAACATTACCCCTGTGTGCATGCAGTGGCTACTTGTGTGCGTATGGGTTGGGACTCGTTGGCCTACGTGATGGAGATTGTGCCCTAGGGCCAATCATTTTATTTATATGTTATTTGAACATATGTGTTTCTTGATTAATTTATAGAGATGAATTATGTTGTTATCATATTATTAGCATGTTTACTATGATAGCGTCCTTGATTAATTATAAGATAATTNTCCCTCTGTGATTTCCAACACTACGTACATCCATGCTTCCGATTGGATACAATGATACAGGCATACAATGATACCTGCGTTTCCTGGAGAACCTCGAGTTGTGTGGGGGATACAGTTGGGGTTCGGTTGTATTATCAAACTTGTATAGCGACATGTGTGATGCCACGAAACCCGAGGCCAAGGGGATGGGCGGTTGCATCCTTCTTATACAACTATGGGCTTGGGATCGATTCTTGTCATTAGCCCCACATCTAAGAAACGAACCACCCGCCCGAGATCTATATGTGGAGTGGGGCTTTCCACCACCGCCTTTGGGACACCGGTATGTGTGTTTCTGTGTATATTCATGTTATCCCTTCCATTGACATTATAATTTTTACTATATTATACTAACGGTTTTCATTTATGCGTAGGTGGGCTGCAATTCTTAACCATTTATTGCCACGGGATGAATCTGTACTGTGGTACCGCTAGTGGATTGATCATCATCAAGGGCGTGAAGTATGCATGACAATTATTACTATATTGTATAATTTTAATTTTTATTTCATTATGCTTAACGATGCCTTTTTCCAGTTCGTGTGGCAGCTATATGACAATAATGCCGTCGTGGCATCCCGCATCCTTGACTACTATCTGCAAAACTCATCTATGTGGAGGTCCTCATGTCTGCTGTTATGTATGCATATAGTCGAGTGGCACCACCCTGATCGAGTGCTGCGATAGTTTCAGATGGACCAGCACCTTCCTGGTCCTGGAGTGAACTTAAACAACTTAGGTTATCGCGGAAGAGATCTTAGAGGACAAACCCAAGTTGACTGAGAAAATAGGCATCATCCATTTGTCATTTCTTGGGCCCAGCGGAATAATACCGTCTTCAGTATAAATGCGTCGTCTAGGCCATTGGTTAGGCTTGATCAGTAGCTCAAGTGGTACAGAAGGCACACATGGCGATGATTGGACCCATGGGTGGAGCCATCATGTATGCGGTGCTTAAATCATATTTAATTTCCCGTTATCGTATATTTAATATTTTTGTCGTATAATCACTTATGTTTACGACTTCATGCCGGTTGACGGTTTGGACAGGCTGGAAGAACATGCTAACAATCCAGAGGCCACTGTTTTAGAATTAGCCGACCAAGTCATAGCATTTCTATTAATGTCAGGGGGCATTAGGTGAGGGGCTGGAGGCACATGGGAACATGTTGGCACGCAGTCGTCAGGCACCCGCCAGGCCAGACGTTAATTTGCCAGAAATTCCTCCGACACTGTCACCACCACGAAACAAGAGGTGGCGGGAAGGGCATTATTCGGCTAGACAACCACAACAGGTAATTTACGATCAGCCGTCGCCGCCATCGCCGCCATCGCACCCCCCGGCACATGAGGAGCCACAGACACAACCATACCATGTGTCGTCCCCTGCTTACCAGGAGCCGCCTTATCAGCGATCGCATAGGCATGCACCCCCCCTTTTTAGTGGTTTGACAGCATACTTAAGTGGTGGTGGGACTTCGTCCTCATTCTACGACGGTGGTACTTCGGCCACGTTAGACGTCCCGGAGTCGTCTTCCCACCGTTCGCAGAATTTTGGTTACCCCGGCTTGTCACTTGGTGGATCTCTTCCTCAGCAGCAAGAGAATTTTGGTTCATTCAACGGTTTTTCTAGTTCGGCATACTACTGTGGTGGTTCTTCGGCACGTCCGGCCTCGTTAGACATCGCGGAGTCGTCTTCCCGCCTTCCGCAGCTTCCTTTCCTAGACTTGTTGACGGATCCTGACTATACAGTGCAGCACGACATGCCTCCTGTATATCTTTCACAGCGTGACATACCTCCTCCTGATTCACAAACATTTTCACAGACCGACATGCATCCACCACATTCACAAACATTTTCACAGGCTGACATGCATCCACCACAAACATTTTTCTCACCGCCCTATCTACGTGATCGAGACACGCTCAACCCTCCAAATAGATTTACCCCAGGATGAGGCAGATGACTTATATAATTTTTTGTTACTTGATATAATTAATTTTTCAGTTGTATAATTAAATTACTTTTTCAAAAATTAAATTATTTACACAACCCTAAACATACTAAACCCTAATCCCTAATACCAAAACCCTAAACATACTAAACCCGAAAACCCCCAAAACACAAAAAATAGGGGCAAAAAATTCAATTCAAATCGCAGCATGTGCTGCGATTTGACACTATGAAATCACAGCACATGCTGCGATTTCAATGGACAAAAATTTGAATCTGCCTCAAATTCAACGTGGCACCCATCTTGGGCATTATTTTTTTTGAGTGATGTGGCTCCTTTTTTATTTTTTTTATTATAAAAATAAAAACGTGGTCTTATATATATATATATATATAGCTACGTAGGGACAAAATAAATACTACTATAAACTAAAAGGAAATTAAAGAAAGAAACAAGGTCAAACACCTACTGTCTGCTCCATTACTGCTTCTGTATTTACTCCACCTGGTTGAATTCAACGGTGAACACTGCTTCTAAAAAGAAAGCAACCATCAGTGCGTGTGATCAACATTTTGTCGTCTTCCTGGACTCATCACCACTCAACTCTGATCTTGGTCTCAAAACAGACAAATTAAACATTGGAATAAATATATAAAAGATTTATCTAACCTATGTTCTTAGGATATATGTTAAAGTTTCTTTTAATTAATTAGTAGAGCATTTTATATCTTGAAATCTGCGAAAATTCATTTAAAAAATAATTTTTAATGTTTGAAAAACTCACTTAAATCAATCAAAAGAAACCTTAACATCTGCCCATAGAGCACATGGTAGAAGGACCCATATATAAATGAGTTCTTTAGATATATATAAATTGATAATTTAATTTTAAAAGTTTAATTTATAATTTTTTGGTAAAAACATATTTTCTATCCTCAAATTTTATATTATTTTTTGATTTAGTTCATATTATTTGTTTTTTTTTGTCAATTTTATCTTTAAAATTTTATAGTTTGATTAATTTTATTTTTTTATCAACTTCTTTTTATCAATAAATTAGCGATACATTTTATCATATTTTTAATTTGAGTTACGATTTGAGTTAATTAATTTAATAAACAATAAAGTATGTATTTAAGAATGAACTTGATCAATTTTATCATAAAGTATATATATACTCATGTCTTTCAAAGATCAAATTTACACTATAAAATTTAGGGTAAATTACACTTTGGTACCCTGTGGTTTGACCCTATTTCACTTTGGTACCCTGTGGTTTGAAACTTGACACTTTGGTACCCTGTGGTATTCTCCATTAACACTTTGGTACCCTTTGGAGCTATTTTGTAATTTTAACCACAACAAATTTTGCAAAAATTACATAATGACCCCAAAAAATTTTCAAAAAATTACAAATAGGTCCCTGGATACATATTATATAGGGACTAAAATGAAAAATTTAAAATTTTTTTGGGGTCAATATGTAATTTTTGTAAAATTTATTATGGTTAAAATTACAAAATAGCTCCAAAGGGTACCAAAGTGTTAATGGAGAATACCACAGGGTACCAAAGTGTCAAGTTTCAAACCACAGGGTACCAAAGTGAAACAGAGAAACCACAGGGTACCAAAGTGTAATTTACCCTAAAATTTATATACGATTATTTAAGAATATTGTTTACTCATTTTAAAAAATATATAAATTTTAAAATAGTTTAACGATTGAAAATAGAATCCTTAATAAACAAAACTAGATGGAATTAAAAAATGTGCATGAATATATAAATATAAATTAAAATTGTATAAAGAAAGTAGATGATAGATTGAGGCTAATTAGGTGCTTTAAGGGACCGTACACAAGATGCTAGCTGACACTCCCACTCCAAGGCCAAATGCCAAATTACCAATCCAAATAGTACACGTACAAGCTTTTAGGAAACTTTTATAACAAGTCATTCTTGAGATTTAAGGATTCTCTCATATTTATTTTTGGAGGATTTATTAAAAAATTAATCTCTTACATATAATGAGAAACTCTCCTTAATATCCTCAAGAGTTGATAGCATGACAATTCGAGCGCATGCAAATTAGCAAATATATACTCAACCAAAAAGATATATGTATATATTCTTTGATTTACTTGTGCAGTGACTTAATGTCAGAGTCTTGGTCAATATATAAATGAAGTTTAATTTGATAGGTCACCGGTGAGTTTAATTGAAGAGAACAAAGAATGAGGGATTGTAGTTGTAAGTTGTAAAATGAAGTAAACTAGTAAAGAGATAGAGATATATATGGAGGGAGAAGAAATTAATGAGGAGAGTATGATGATGATGGTGGGTGGAATTTAATAGTTAAAGGAAGGAAGAGAGGGATGGTACAAGACAATGACAGAGGATGGAGAGACAGAGAGAGAGTTGAAGACAGTAAATATAAAGGGAGTGAATCCTCTTGACCGCACCCGTCGCTAGGTGGCCAAAATACCGGAATAAAATGCACTATAGTGGTGCAATCCGAGTCGATCTCTCGAGGAACTTTTGTGCAAGGTTTAAAAGCAAACAATACCAAATTAACACTAATTGGGAGAAAGCAACAGAAATTTTGTTCTTTGATTGTTTTCTATGACCTAAGACGATAATTAAATAAAGCAATAAATGTTTTTGTGTTTTTTATTTAAAAGATTGAATTGGAGAAACAATAATACGAATAGATTTACCAAATTGAGAAAACACCCGACAGAGCAATTGGATTAAGCAATCATTACTAACAAAGATAAATGGAGTATTCCCACACAAATCATCCTAAGATAGTCACTAACAACTTAATGACCTAGATTAACAACCCTATCATGCAAACACCTTAAACAAGATAGATCCACAACAAGTATTGAAAACCTCATTCAATTGATGATAAACGAAGATCAAGAAACATAATCTTTATAACAATAAACATTGTCAAAGCTATACATCTATAATTATAACCAAACTAGTGTAAACTCAAGGGCTACAATCAAGATGTAATCAAACAACAAATTCAAGTTCCTAATCAAGAATCAGAATACCAAAAAGTTCTCAGGTTCAACTAGANACCGTAAAACTATTTTGGACCAAGTTGCATAAATAATAGATCAATTGGAACTTTTGAAAGATAATAGACCAAAATGAACTTTGAAACAAAAATAATATGCCAAAATGAGTATTCAACCGAATTTTTAAAATAAAAGTTGAGAAAAAAAAACTTATTACATAAGTATTAAAGACCAAAGTTTAAATATAAAATATAAAGATTGATTTAGAAAAAAACTAAATTATATGAACTAAATTAAAATTTTAAATGAAATAAAAGGACCAAATAATAATTTTCTCCAACAAATGACCAAAAGGCGTTGTTTCACTAAAAAAATTAAGCAAAAAGGCACTGCTTCGTTGAAATACTTTTTACAATTATAGTTGAGGTGGAAGAAGGGGATTCTATTAGATATAATAAAAGATTAAGATATAGCAATGTAGTCAAAATCAAATGGAGAGAAAAGGAGAGAAATCTAAAGGGAGACTCCAAATATAAATACTACTATATTTTTTTTGATTACAATAAATACTACTATATATATTATGGGAACTCAGCGATGGCGTGTGCTAATGCAGAAAACCAGAAACTCAAAATCAGACACAGTGGCCTCTCCTGCCAAGCCTCAGACCTAATAAAAACACCAACTTCATCATCATTTTGTTAAGTCAATCACCTCATGCAACCTTCTAATTAATGCTCTATATATCTATTAATCTATTAATTCAAAGTATATTTCAGTCAAATTAGTTCAACACAAATCACTTCTTAATTACTTATAAATTATTTAGCTTAAGCACGGACAGTTTTTATCTTATAATTTTTTTTCAATTACTCGAATAGGGCTTCTGCAGAAAGATAAGTTTTTCTATTTTTTTTAATTACGTTTTTTGTTTTATAATTATTTCAAGATGCTTATCGCTTAACCTCTTTCTTTAAACTATGTAATTAATTTATAAACTAATAATTTGGTCCTTGAAAGATCATTGAGCTGACAACTTAATTCCTGAAAGATTGAAATGTACAATTTAGTCCCTGAAATATAAAAATGGTATACTTTTTAGTCTCTGAAAGATTAAAAAAGTATACTATTTAATCCATAAAAAATATTAATTAGTATATCATTTTGATGTTTTAGAGACTAAATTATACATTTCAATCTTTTATGGGTCAAATGGTTAATTTACTCTTTTCTCTTATATGCACGACAACTTCTTCATTACTTCTCTAGTTCTTTTACACGGTTCCTTGAGCACTCCCTGGTGAATTTTGGTCCCCCGATTCCCCAACTTGTATGACTGATAATGGAGAATACTGAGAAATAAAATGGTTCATGTTAAAACCAAAAAACCATACGTATATATATATATATATTTCATCTCTTAGTAAATTGTATATAGCGATCTGAATTATCTGACATTCACTTTCACCAGGTGTGTGTTGCAGTTTTTTCACGTCTTTCAAGCAATAATTTAGAACAAATAGAAAGTTCCGATCAGACCAACAACTGTTGAGTATTCGAGTTACATAATTTGTTCGTTTTTTGTAATTTAAAAATATATCGGAACTATGAGAAACACGAAAATAAAATATTCTTACGTGATAAAGCATCTAATTTGAGGACGTCACATTCAATTCCTACACTATATTATGTATATATATATTCGTTAAAAGACATATTAATCAATCAATTTACCGGAAATTTAAAAGTGGAATTAGCTATAGAAATGGCGGTGGTGAAGGTAGAGAGAGTGTTTCGCGTATAACTGTATATAAGACCAAGATTTGTGTGGAGAAACGGTTCAGTTTTTGAAAATTGAAAGCATTTGGGTGCTAATTTGTAGACTCTGGTCAACACAAACCTCTGTTTTCTTCTCTATTAAATCTTAATCCCTCTCCCTCTCACTCACACTCTGCCTCTTTCACTCACTCTCACTTTTTTCTCTCTTTCGTTCTTCTCCGATGGACGCTTTCCATTTCTTCGGCCACGTTAAGCCTAAGGGCATTCGAAGGGAAAACCTCTTCACCACCATTACCAGAACGCTTCGCATTATTGAACTCTGCCTTTCTCCGATTCTCGTCTATTGGATCCTCACTCGCCTCTGTTTCGCCGTCCAGATCTCCGGCGACTACTTCCGCCGCCTCCATGCCTTCCTCGGCAGCCCTCTCTTCGTTTTCCTCATCTTCAACGCCATCATCGCCGCTCTCCTCGCCAATTCCCGCCGGATCATCGCTCAGAACTCCATCGACGGCGGCGACAATAATGTCGAGTCACAACTCTACCGAGAGCTCTCGAAGAAATCCGCAGATCGCACCAAATCCGAATCCGATCGTACTGATGATGAATCGCGTGTGGCAGAGGAGGTGGAGTATCAGGACAAGAAGATTATCTCTCACTCTGAATCTGACTCTGACATCAACATCACGCCGATTACATTTACGGATCATGCGGAATTAATGGACACGAGTATGGATGCAGATTCAGGATCAGGAGCACATGATCAACCGACTTGTGAGTTTCCCAAAGTTTACCGGCGGAGTCAGTCGGAGAATTTGACGGAGGCGCCGGAGATGGCGGCGAGACGAGAACTCCGGCGATCGGAAACAGAGAGGTATGGAGAGACGACGGCGAGGTCCGGCGAGAATCGGCGGGAAGTTTTGTATCCGCAGGATAAGCTGAGCAATGAGGAGTTTCAACGGACGATAGAGGCGTTCATTGCAAGGCAGATGAGGTTTTTGCGGGAAGAATCGTTAGCCATTGTTGTTAAGAAGCAGAGCTAAACCGTCGAGAAATATTAGTCGTTAGAGGTTAGAGCTAGAAAACAGAAAATGATAACGGAATTTGCATCCTTATTACCAGAAATTATAATCAATTTACAATTTACAAATATAATAGTACTGCCTTGTACAGTATCAATTTATCTATCTATTTATCTTAATACCAAAATTAAATAATGAGAATATTGTCAGTTATCTTAAATCTTATTATTATGCGTGGTGAATAACAGAATGAGTCAAATTGGCATTCGCAACGTACAAATATATAAATTCTATATATTGTTTTAATAAATCTTGAACTCCAGACAACTATGGAACTTGTTTTCTGGTGGTTCCATAAAAGTGATGGAATAATATTGTATTCTCGATTAGACTTGAATGGCTGTTGCTTGATTTGATTCAAGCAGCATAAGAAAAGCATATATCTATAACAGCTGTATATATGATTCAATTATATAGTATTTAGAAATATAATTTTTTTTTTAAAAAAGAAGTTCTTAGTGAATACAGGTATTTGATTAATTTTTCAAGGGGGAATTGAATAAATTCCTTACGAAATTGATAATAGGAAACATAGTATTTGTGTCGTGAAAAGCTTTGCATCGCATGAGTACCGTACGCGTTAACGTAGCAAGCCAAGAATAGTAGTAAAGATAGGGAATGAATGCGTTTTTTGTGTGAGAGATTCTTTAATTTGGATGATGCCGTATTCTATACTGATAATGTATGTAATGTACTTGAAGTTACAGATGATGGTGAAGCTGAACCATTCGCCCAGCTAGTCCACTCCTCCGATATTTGAGAAACCCACTCATAACTCTTTAGCTATCAATTCACAATTATTGCCATCTTTTTTTATGCCATTATGCTCTTCTATTCTTCTAATATAATTATAACGAATAACAAACTCCATTTTCCCGCAAAAGAATAACTGAAAATTAAAGTTTGGTCCCAATCACATCAATTTTGTTTACTAATTTCTTTCTCTTCAGTTTTTTTTTTCTTTTTAATATTGAAATTAACTTTATATTATTTTAGAGAAGGCTCAAACTCTTAAGAACTAACTTTTTATATAATCATGTTTTTTTATTCTTTAATTCTGTTTTGAGTTTTTTTTTGTTTGATGGCTAGGCGGAGCAATAAAATATCAATGAGACTTGAGTCTAGTGAAAAGAGTTAATCTTCCACAAAATAATGAATTTAAGTTTAAATTTTCGTGGAAAGATGTGCTCATATTTAATATCTAATAATACCTCAAATATAATTAGAGAAGCTATGAACTTTCACAAAGGTCAAGTGAATCCGTGGTCATGACGACAACCATTGTCAAATTAATAATGTATATATAATTAATCATCATCTTAGAGTGATAACTTTAGTGAAAGTATATAAGACGAAGTTATAAGAGATCTTAGATGTTTTTTCTTTACATATATATATATACGTTATTGAAATTAAAATGTAAGAAATTCGAATTCTTGAAAGTTTGAAGTTGTTTTCTTAACACTATATTTTTTTTTGTCTATAATCAAGATATTTTCACTTTATGACCATATGGTATAATTAAGGGTGCGTTTGGCTTACAATTATAATGTCATTATAATCTCATTACAATTTCATTATCCCCATTTTCATTACATAACTTAAGTTACAGTGTTATTTGGGTGTTTGTTTTTCAATTATAAAGTCATTACAAAAATTACACTTCATTACCAACTCATTTCATTACATATTTCATACCCAATTACTAACATACCCCTACTCAAATACCTATAATTACCTATACTCTAATACAAATATAAAAAAACTATTTAGCAAAATAGTAATTTTCAATACCCTCATTTATTACACTTACAACTTTCTCTCTCCACTCATCATTTTTTCTTTTTTCTTCCTCTTTTTCTTATTCACCCCCTCTCTCTCTCACATATATATTTTATAATTATAATATATATATATATACATTTTGGCCAAAAATATATATATATATACATATTATAATAATATAATGTGTATATATATTTTAACATATATATATATGCCACACACTCACGTATTCATATATATAATATAATAATATATAAATATTTTTTATTTTATAAATATATTATATTATACTATATATAATTTATAATTTATATTAATTTAAAATAAAATAATTCAACTCATGTTATTTACATTTTAGTCCATGATATAAAATATATAATTCAGACGCCAAAAATATACATTTTGGTCTCTCCTCCAGTATATATATTGGTATACGAGAGAGGCGGATAGTGGAAGAAGAGTGGATGGTGCGATGTGCTCATGCGTGAAGATCAACGGTCATATTATTACCCGCAAAAAGACAAACCGTTTTGATTAATATATAATTTTTGGTCCCACATTTTTTTCGTGGATAACATTTTGGTCCTTCAATTTATTTTTTGGAGGAAAGTTTGCAATATAGAAACCCAATCGTTGATGAATGCAATTTTTTACGGGTCAAGAGATATATTTCACTTTCGTAAGGACTGATTCGTTCAATTTATATAAAATCATAGACCAAATGGTAGGTTTTTAAAAATTTTCATGTTATTTACATTTTGGTCCTTTCATTTCATTACATAATACTACTCCAACCTTCATTACAAATATTCACATCTAGCACAAATTCCAAGACAATTTCATTACCATTTCATTTCATAACCACCACAACCAAAAAGTCAAAATATTATTTTTTTATTTCTATATATTTCCATCATCAATTATCAATTCTACCCCTATACAATTTAAAAAAACCCATATATTTATTTCAACCAACCACAATCATTACATGCCCTTTTTCATAATTTCACATCCTATTTTTTTCATTACATCTCAAACTAATCCAAATACCATTTTCATTACATAATTTTCTCATTACCATTTCATTACATAAAATCATCATTTCATTACCTACTTCTAATCCAAACACACCCTTAAACTTATAAGTTTGGTTATGGTCAGCCAAGTCTTAAATTAATAATTTAATTATCCTCCTTCTAAAATGTGTTTCACTTGTATTTTTTTTATTTAAAACAATCATGTTTGAGATAATACTGCCATAAACTAAATGTAAATACTTCTCTAAATAAATATTTAAATATAAGTTGACCATGTTATGAGAGACTAATCTCTTTCATTAAATCCAACCCGTTGATTCCAAAATGTCCTTTTATCCCTTCTATTTTAGGGCTTTTCGTCGGGGTAGTCATGATTACTCCCACAAACAAGGACTATGAATTGGGGCAGTTGAGTTGAGAATTGGTTATCTTTTGGGATTCAGACAAAAATTAAAAGCACTTTATGATCTTCATGACCCTAGAATATGTATGTTGTAGGCAAAAGTAGTGAATATAGTTACGAGGGCATAGCTATATCTATATATAAGTATCGCATATATGTGAATGGGTATTAATGAAAGCATCCATTGTTTAATTTTATGTGACTTGAAATATTTATTTCGTAATTGAGGGAGTGAAATTTAAGTGGTGATAAATTAGAAAATGGACAAGCTTACATAGTTTAACAAGTGAGGGCTGCAAGAGCTATTTGATCGTCTAAGTACCTGCAAGAACTTCACAGGGGCCCTGCAAAGAATACTCCGACGCTCAAGTTAGTGTATGAGAGATGTGAGAGCAAGAGAATTCTGAAATGTGAGAACTAGCTAACCTTAGTCTACTGGGTTGAGCTCTATTTATAGAGCAGGGGGAGATCGAGTGGTAGCCAACGCACGGGGCGCACCACGTAGTCAGGCATGATCTCCACCAGCGGGAGTGGTGGAGACCGAGATTTGAGGGACAAAGAAATCGTGGGTGATTGCGTGTCGCGTTACTGGGCGAGCGCCAAACGATTGGAGAACGTGGGTATGACAGTCCGTGGCCCACGATCTCCACCAGCGAGGATTGCGAAACAAGGCAGTCGTGGGTGACTGCGTGTTAATCTGGAGGCGCGCGCCATGACCCTGGATGGATCACGGCCACCCCTAAGTGTGCAGAGGGCACTTGATTGGCTCGAGTGCGCCTTGCCAGGTTTGGAGAGGAGAAGAGGCCCGGTTCAATGGTCATTTAACCGTACGCCCAAATAGTGATGTATCAAGTGGCTTTAATGGATTCGATCTATAATTTTTAAATGTAAAAAGAACTTTAAAATTGTAGGTCAATTATATATTATTATTTTTAGTTCTACAAATCAGTAAATAATTAATTATTATACTTGAACTAGAGGATAGATATTGATTTTTGGTTTGTGTAGCTTTTGTGAGTCCGGAGTCCGTGTGATAGCTAGGTAGTATAATAAGGAAGAAGGAAACAAACAATTTGGATGATGGAATCGAGGGTGGTAGTGGTAGTGGTGGGTACCATTGCTTTATTGGATTTGGAGAGTCAGAGACAAAAAGCACACTCTATCCATTCATTATTCTAAACTCTATAACCTCAATTCGTCTCCATCATGACTATTGACTCATCATCATCATCTTATCCTTTACTTCTTCCATGCATCTAGAAACCAAATAGAACCATTATTCACTGAAGTTGGATATGAAATTTAAATAGGGACGTTTTACTGAATGCTATAATAATAATATATCACTTCATCTCTATGTTCTTACTCTCTTTTTTGGCCTGAAAATCTCTATATATGTTCTTACTTGTTGGTGTTACTATCTATCTTCCTTTTCACAATTCTCAGTCAAGCTAAGCCAGTTTAATGGAAAACTCTAGATTCCCGGCCCAACTCATCACATTGTTTTCTTGTATTACTGAAAAACCACCTGGAGAGCCCAGGATCATCACGTCATAACCATATTAAAAGTTTCTGTTGAAAATGTCGTTAGAATTAGATTCTTTATCCACAACCAAAGAGGAGTTTTTTTTTTCCATCCTTTTCCATGGCAGAAAAGTTTTATGTTTGAGAGTTTTAATATAGATGACAAAGAATATTGGTCATTAATAGAGAATAGAATAGAAGGGAGAGGAGAAAAGTGAAATGTTATGAGTAGATATATTGTTTGAGTGATTTTAGTGAATAAATAAATTGGATACTTATTAATCTTGTTTGAAAATTATCATTAGTACTAATGAAAATTCTGAGCACTAGTGAAATAGAATGTAAATGACTTATTATTATTTGAATATTACTCACTTGTTTGATACAAAAGATAAAATCGTAATTTTAATAAAATTTAAAAGACATAATTGTCTTTTAAATTTTAAACCATTCATTTTCATCTTTAACTCTTTAATTTGGGAATAAAAAAAATATTAAGTTTTGGGAGGTCCTGCCTTGCCATTTCACTCTATCCCTATAAAACCATAAAAAATTACAAAACTAACACATATTTCTTTTAATTGAGTCATTTTATTATATTTTGGTCCCTCCATGACCCTCCCTTCAAACATAGGCGTAAGGCGACATATTTAGAGGTAGCAAAATAGAAGAAAATAACATAATACAGACGCTGTACAGCAATATCATGCATCATTATTATTTATTTCTTTTTAATTTTACTTTTATCACGTTGAAGCAACCGTACAGTACAGATAGGGATACCAAAAATTGCAAGCATCTTAGGCTATTGAAATTGGTGCTTGTTATACCTGAGTGAGCCAACAAGAAGGATGAAGGAAAACCCTGCGTAGGAAGCTAGTGCCTATATTTTAACTGCACTAGTGTCACAAAATAACCAGTCCCACATGCATTGAGAATATTGTCTTTGTCTGGGTCTAGATCTTCTGAAATTGTATTGCATGAGGATTTTTAGAAGATGGCAGAGCTAGTAGCGTAAAATAAGAATGTGAACGCATGCATTAATTCAAAAATAAAGTCAATTTTTCGTTTGCTTGAAAAAAGAAAGAGTAATTATATATCTTTCTTAGCTTATATATATATATGAGGAAAGTGTGTGGTGAAAGAAACAGAAATAGTTATAATTTTATCAGACAGATTCATATTTGGAGATATACTACATTACTAGCTACTAGCTATGTAAGTAGCCTTCATGACAAGCTACCTTAGCTTCTCTGATTCAATGCTAAGTTGCTAACGCTCTGGGTTATTGCCTTTTGCCTATAGTCTGGGGTTCGCGCTAGGCTACCTAGGTTAAATATGATAAATTATGCATTCACTGAAGTTAAAGGCAGTAGTTATATATATTAAAAAAAAAAAGGAAGTTAAAGGCAGTATTGATCAAACTATCTATTAAATGAGTATGAACTATTTGCATAGCTTCATATATAGGCATAATTTGGACTTTTTTTGGAGGATTTTAAATTCGATCCAAGGGAATATGTTTGGAGGACATGTCTACTTTTTCAAATGCTGGGATTCTAATGTCTTTTTTACAGCGAATTTAGTTGTCATTGCTATTATTTTTAGCAACAATTATGAAAATCATTGCTATTGTTTTCAGCAATGATTTTTTGAATTGTCGCTTTTGTTTTTAGCAAGGTTTTAATTATCATCGCTATTGATTTTAGCAAAAGTTTTGAAAATCGTCATGGTTCTTTTCTTTTTTTTTTGCAGCTATCCTGTGAACTGTCTCTATTGTCTTTAGCAGCAAATTTGTGAATTGTTGTTATTGTCTGTAGCACCAATTTTAGGTGTCGTTGCTATTGTTTTTAGCAGCGATTTTGTGAACCGTTTCTATTGTCTAAGATTGCGATTTTGAAAATCGTTACTATTGTTTTCAACAATGTTTTAAAAATATTCACTATTATATTTGGTAACAATTGTTCGAACCGTCACTTACTGTTTAGAATACCGAATCGGTTAGTATATGTAAAGAGAGGTGAGTGACCTTAATTATTATGATTAAACTTCAAATTGAATTAAATGATCTTGGAAATAAAATTTGAATGAAAATAAAAAATAGTCAAATTTTAAGTTTTTTTTTAACTAAATAGAAAAAAACAATAGAAATGTTTATAATTAATTTAAGGAAAAGCACTCATTTTGTTCCCAAATTTTATATACATTTTAGAGTAAATTACACTTTAATACCTGTGGTTTGATCTCATTTTACTTTGGTACCCTATAGTTTAAAATGTGACACTTCGGTACCCTGAGGTACATATCGTTCACTCTTTGGCACCCTGAACAATTTTTCCGTTAGATTTGGACGGAATTTCGTACGTTCATCTGACATGTCTCACTAAAACTCGATTTTCTCTAACTTTTGGCCAAAACAAAGATCAAACACAATATGAATTTCGAAAAACACCTCTCAAATTTCTCGAATTTTAGAGGTGTTTTTTGAAATCTAGATTGTGTTTATCCTTCGTTTTGGCCAAAAGTTAGAGAAAATCGAGTTTTAGTGAGGCATGTCAGATGCACGTGCGGTGGACATGCGAAATTCCGTCCAGATCTAACGGAAAAATTGTTTAGGGTACTAAAGTGTTAACGGTACATACCTAGACTACCAAATTGTCACGTTTTAAACCATATGGCACTAAAGTAGAATGAGGTCAAACCATAGGGTACCAGAGTATAATTTATCCTAAATTTTAAATCCATCCCTAATATTTTTTACTGTATTTATAAAGTTTCACATGTCTTAACCACATTGAATTATTGTTAATATTTGTCTAAAGTAAAAGTAAAAGATAAAGTTGATTAAAATATGAAGTATTAGAAATAAAATTGACAATAAATAAACATTAAAAACAATTGAAAATTAATGTAAAATTTAGAGACAAAAATAATGCTTTTGCGTTAATTTAATCAAATAGAAATAACGATTACCTTCTGTATTTTTAATTTTAATCTCTCTCTAGCTGAATGAACTTTATGTTTTTAAGCATATCAAAATATACATTATATGATTATAATTTATAATACATACGTTTCTAAGGCGGGGCATCGTTTATGCCTTTCGGTTTTGTGAACCCGCACTCAGAAAAACTAGTGAAAAGTGTGGGCTGCTGTCGAATATATCATGAGAATTTGGGCTTTCTAATTTTGTCATCCAAAACATAAGAAAACAAACAACAACCCAACCCAAACAGAGAAAAAGAAACCCAAGAAGAAAAGTAAAAAAAGAAAAAAGAAACTCATAGGGCTTAACAATACATGACAAAAGCTCTCCAAAAACTAAAGTGGGTGTTGTGTAAAATTGTAATGTTAATCATTCTAAAGTTGGACCAAAAAAAAGAAAAATCATTCTAAAGAAAATTAATGTAGATAACATGCAGAGCAGAGACAAAATAAATTACCTAATAACATCTTGTTTCTTTTATAGAAAAAGCCTTGCTACAAAAGTCTAGGATAATTAATGTAGAGTTTTGTCGGTTAAAAAGTGTTGACGTTATAGATATTGTTGTCAAACTTTTTTAAAAGTTTATTGTTACTTTTTTCTCCGGACAATTTTAATGATATTATCTCTCATATACGACGCACCTAGAATCTGATTGTTAGAAAATATTTACTCAAAAGTGGAGTAATTAAGCTGATGATTTAATTTATAAAAGATATATTGGTTTTACTTTTTGAATCCCCTGCGTACAACTCTCTAAATCAACAATCACATCAACAAATGACTTAAAAATAACGATGGCTTGTGCATTGAATCATCCATGTATGTGTTGGTTCTAGGTAATTACAAAAATGTGTCATTTTTACCCCACCTATTTGTCCTTTTATCAGAATTTCAATTGAATGTGTTGTATATATATTATTTCCACAAATTCTTTATTAAAAGAAATCAATTATAGTTTTTTTATTATTTTTTTAATTTTTTATATTTGATCTAGACCAAAATTTTAAAGATAGTTACTTCTATTTTTAATAGTGATGAAAAACTTTATTTTTGGAATGAAATCTAACTAAAATGATTGTTTTTGCATAAACTAAATCTATGGATGATTTAATTTTGTTAATTTATTTTTGAAACTAATATATATGTTAAAATGAAGAAAGTGAAAATAAAATAGCCAAGTAGAGAGAGAGAGAGAGAGAGAGAGAGAGAGAGAGAGAGAGCAAATTAAAGTAATGCGAAATTTATTTAGGTGATGATGATTTTTTGGTGAGAACAACAACGAAGGTGATAGGATGAATATCTTGGATGGCTAGCTCTTGATCTAACAAGGTGGCATAATTGTGAAACAAAGTGTCTAAAATAGCCTCTCCGAAGTGATTAGAGATCATGGATTCTTGAATGGCTCTTACAGTCATTGCCACCTTTGTGCCATAGCTCTCATGATGAGTATCTTCTTCCATCTTCTCCATTTCAAACATTTCTATCTTCTCCAACTCAAATGACCCTTCTCTCTTCACTTCTTCTTCAATCTCTTCCCTTGATGCCGCATAAAAGTGCACGTCGTACGAATCAACCTTCTCTTGTTCTACTTCTCCCTAATTAATTCCAACAACATTAATAGTGTACTAGCTATATGTAAATTCAACTCTCAAACTGTCAATCAATGATACAAATGTAATTGCGGTGTTGATTCCACTATGACAGGAATATTCTATATCATGTGATAAAAGATAAGATACTTTGTGAGAGAATTAAAGAAGAGTTATAATTTCATCAGCGACATCCATCCATTATGGATACATAATAGTTAATATTCTGATATATGTATGTATGTATACCTTGGAGACCAAAATGGCAAAAGAGCGGGTGAGAATTTCCCAGAAGAAGGAGTTGCCTCTGTCAAGATGTTGAGATCCTCTTCTTCCCAGAAAAATCAACACCATTTTTCCTCCCACCACAAGCTCCTCCGACCTTGCTCCTAGAAACTTAGAGAAATCTTGCCGGAATTGCTTACAGTATGCTTGAGCCACTTGTGCAGGGCTTGCTTCACAAATGTATATGCAACCCTTGTTCAGTGACTTCCCTTGCTCATCATAAATCTCTGGAGGAACCTGCATCATCATCATCATATTATAAGTAAACTCTTAATTAAACAGAACAAGTAGTTTATATATATGTTTGTGAGATCAGAATCAGAGTGATGACCCTGGAAAGCCAGTGTAAACTGTAGGAAGAATGGACAAAGTGGAGGGAAGTGTTTGGGAAAAGTCTCGTATAAAAGGAACCAGGGTAAGCTCCCATGAAAATGGAAGGAGATGATGTTTGTTGAGGGCAGAGGAGCCTGAGGAAATCAGGGAAGGCCTTGAAGATGGAGTTGAAATCATTAGTGGGAAGATCATTGAGGTACACCCTGAACTCAGAAGCTGCTTCAATTCTAGTACTTGAGTTGTGGAGGGTACTTAAGCTTTGGATGGCTTCAATGATATCTCTGATGATGGAGAGTGTGTTAGGCCCACAGGAACATCCCAAATCAGCAATGCCTATGCTCTTTGGAGTTGGTCTGCTTCCAATGTAAACCTCCTCAACTGTCTCTATTATTATGTGCTTCACCTTCTCACTTGCTTTCTTCTGCAATACAAACAACCATCTAATTAGATCTCATATATCAAGTTTAATTAGGTGAAACCAAAAATCAAAGGATATAGATATACAAAACCTGAAGTGAGGAGTTCTTGGCATAGCTGGTCTTGCCAATTCCTCCTGTCATGTGAAACACTTTCTCTACATCCATCTTGGTTAGTTTTGGACTCAGGACTACTACTATATTCCTTTCTTTCTATCTTTCTTTCAGTTTAGTGGCCGGGTTGATCTAGCTAGGCTTTCAGTGTAGCTACTTATAAAAGAAGGTGGTCCCAATAATGGCGTGTTGTTCATAATAAAAAAAATGATTTATTACTTATCATGAACACAAGGCAATTCATCTACTTGAAAAGTGTCATAAGTGATCATCATTATATGCCACTGTTGATCGATGCCCCAAGAGAAACAAGTACGTGCACTTGGTGACACCACCAGAGAGCTGAGAGCTGTTTGGTAAGAGTTCAAATGAGTGACAATCTAGACTAATGACGCGTTTCAAATTAAATATCTGGTTTATTAATTGAGAGAAAACTTATTTTTTTTTTATCTTTAAATTTTTATATTTTTTACAATTTAATCTCTAAAAAATAAATATATACAATTTAATTTTTAAATAGTAACAAATTAAATGTTGACCAAATGACGTAAATGTTAAACATATGTAAAAATGTTAAATATCACATTTGATCGTCTAATCTTCTATTTATTAATAACAATATGAACACACTAAAGTTAAAAGAAATCGCTTACCAAAAAAAAAAGGTTAAAAGAAATTGATCAATCCCTACATTGCGAGGTCTGAGGTTCGTTTTCTTCTCAACTTTCTTTTTCGTCTTCAAATTTTTCTAGGTATGAATTGCAAATATAGAATGAATAATAATAAGTATGGTGATGTCACGATTAGGAAATTTTGGATAGACCACTAAAATTTGTTTAATTTAAGATTTAAGATTTAAGATACTGTTTGAGAGTTTCATTCTCTTCATGAGTATCATTTTTTATAACTATGACAAAGGTTTCATTTTGGTCCCATAACTTTTTTTGTTGCAATTTTGGTCCCATAACTTCTCAAAAGGTTCCACCGTTAGTTACTTTGTGAATTCCATCCATATTTAGCCGTTAAGTATGACGTGTCATAGTAACTAGGATCATGATGTGGCAAAATAAGATGAAGTGGACTGAAATAGGATCTATATGCAACATATTAAAACTTATATATACCAACCACAAAATATACAAAGAGTGGTACTGACAGAGACCAATCTGGTGGGGAAGAAGAGACTTCAAGCAGAAGGCGCCGACGAAGTCAATAGGATCCTCAGTCAGAGTCGAACGACCAAAGCGGCGGCGACGGCGAATCGGGAAGCGGAACGAGGAAGAGGAAGTCCCGTTTGGCTAACGAGGAAGAGGAAGTACCACTCTTTGTATATATTGTGGTTGGGTATAGATAAGTTTTAATATGTTGCATATAGATCCTATTTCAGTCCATTTCATCTTATTTTGCCACATCATGATCCTAGTCACTATGCCACGTCATACTTAACGGCTAA
>QANZ01010112.1:134083-155896 GCA_003254925.1 Chamaecrista fasciculata
TATTATATCTATAATTTATTATTTCTTACTCAAAAGTGTCTTATAATAAAATTAAAATGAAACACGGATAAATTTTTTTTGTCAGGTTGCTCTCAAAATTTAACCACAAGCTCATAAGGACTTCTAGATTAACTACACAATTTACTTTTAAGTCAAATGCTAAGTCTAATGTCTAACATGGTACCTTGGGGTATTACAGAAACCCTCTTCGGTCTGCAATTTCAACAACCCTAATTTCATTCATCAAATCAAATTAGAAACCCTAAATCTTTGAAATTGCTTCAAAATCCTCCGAGAAATTTGGAGATGATAATTCGGGTGATTTCTGATTAATGTATATCTATGTGTGTGTGTGTGTGTGTGGGTGATTTCAGATTCAATTTGATGAGTGGAATTTGAAATTCGTATGAGAAATGAGGGTTTGTTGAGTTTATGGGAAAAAGATGATGATGAAGTTGAAGAGAGTGTTGGGTTCCATCGTTTAATGTTCAAAATATGAAGCTAATATGTAATTCAAGCTTCAGCAAAACCACAGGTACCTAATGTGCAACTTTTGAAACCACAAGTACTACTTTTCCGTCAAAAATTTAACGGAAAATTACACAAGTACTGCTTCTGTTTAACGGCGAAACACACAGGTACCTAATGTGCAACTTTTGAAATCACACGTCATAAAAGTGAGATTAGGCCAAACCACAGGTACCTTTCCTGTATTTTACCCTCTTTTTTAATCTAAGTTATGATTTGATTTTGTTTTTCTATCAAATTTACATTACATATTATTAGTCACGTAAATTATGTTGTTAATATTTAGCTAAAGAAAGACCAAAAGATAAAATTGACCAAAATATGAAACATTGGGAACGAAATTGACAAAAAAAAAGATTAGGGACTAGATTGACAATTAGTGGAAAGTTTGGAGATGAAATTAATGTTTTTGCTGAATGCCTAAATTTCAATTTCTGATGAATATCCAATACCTGACTCCCCTCCATATCAACACAATTTAACTGTCATGATCTTCACCAACATTTAACTGGACCGAGCTTCTGTAAAGAAAAAAAAAAAAATTAAACCTTTTGATGCTTGGGGTTAAAGAGAGAAGATGATAAGATCAGAGTATCAGACGAATGAGTTTGGGTTAACGTCATCGAAGGTAGGAGAAAGTGCCAGCTCAACCACCAACAGCCACGTGTATAGCATCCTGTGATGCCATCGCCATTTTTTTCGGTTCAAGTTTTCGGCACTTCCCTCACTTGCTTGCATCGTTGTCTCCATAGTCGTCGATGTATGTATCGCTGTATAATAATATAAGTATAACAGTACAGTCTTCCCCACTATGATTTAAGGAAGCACCACTTTCTCTTTTCGCCAATTCAACCCCCCAATCTTTTTTTTCTTTTCTCTCGCTCGCGATCTCGAAAATGGCGGACCTAAATAATACTCTTCGAGTATTCTGCATTGGGACCGTTGACACTAAGCTCGAGGAGCTCCGTTTCCTATCTCATTCAGTTCGTTCCAATCTCGATCACTTCTCTAAGGATTCTTCTATCAAGGTACTAACCAAAGCGTTCTTAATGTTTTTGATAAAAGATTATAAGAGAACGAGCCTGATAGGATCGGGTAGTTAGATATAAGAATTTGGGCTCTCCAACTTCAACAGCTAGCTTTGGGGGTGTGTTCTCCTGGGCTTATACTCCTATCAGAGCCACTATTCATTTCGAATATTTATTGAACAGAAAGTGCTTTTGACGACTTCTTAATGTTCAATCGATGACTTCAAAATGGAAAATCGAATAAATTATGCAAAGCAGTGTGCATAGAATGAAAACTATCGCTCATTTTGATCCAGTAGTAATTCTATTCAGGTCTGTGCTTAACCAATGTGTTAAACATTTGTTTCATTGAATTACAGGTGGAATTAGTGGTAGTTGATGTCTCTGCTGGTCCAAACGAAGTTCTTAGTTTAGAGGATTTTACATTTGTTTCCAGAAAAGATGTTCTCAATTTCTATAACAGATCAGATGAACATGCTCCAATAATGCTCCCAGATGACAGAGGCAAAGCTGTTACAATTATGAGCCAAGCACTTGAAAAGTTCTTGAAGAAATCTCACGAGGATCGAGTTGTTGCTGGTGTTATTGGAATTGGGGGAAGTGGAGGGACATCTCTAATATCATCCCCAGTAAAATCTCTTCCAATTGGGATTCCTAAGCTTATTGTATCAACGGTAGCAAGTGGTCAAACTGAACCTTACATTGGAACATCAGATTTGGTGTTATTTCCATCAATTGTTGATATTGCTGGTATTAACAGTGTTAGCAGGGTCATCTTATCTAATGCAGCAGCTGCTTTTGCTGGCATGGTTATAGGAAGGATTCAGAGCCTTAAAGGTTCTGGTGTGAAAGATAAACCTACAGTTGGTATAACCATGTTTGGTGTTACCACTCCTTGTGTTAATGCTGTTAGAGACAGATTGCATAATGAAGGTTATGAGACCCTGATTTTCCATGCAACTGGGGTTGGTGGTAGGGCTATGGAGAATTTGGTTAGGGAGGGACTTATACAGGTATGTTTAATTGCAGTTTATCTAATTTCAGGAATGGCAAGTTTAACCGATACTAGAGTTTCACTTCTTTGGGAGATCACCGTAAGAAACTTCTGTTTTTATTAATTTTTTATCCTCAGTTTAGGAGCTCTTCAAAAAATAGTTTACTGTTGATACTTATGTCTCATTAATGTGAGAGCAGTATCCAATTAATCGAGCTTCTTTGTTATTTAATATTATGAGATGTGTTTACTGTTTTGTTCAATTTCCAAGATTAAACAGGCTTGAGAATATTACATGCAGAGGGAGGAGACAGATGTTTTTTGTTCATCTCTGCTGCACACTGACCCTAATTGAAAAAATTAATGAATTACTCTTTGAGATCAATATTACATTCAATTTATTTTAGTCAGATATGTTCATATTCTCATTTCAGAAATCAAGAAGCAACAAGTCGACTCTCTTTCAATTTCACGTGCATTTGTGATTATTAGATGAATTATGATAATCATTTTGGAATTACTCATGACCTATAACCTTGGTCTTAGATTATGGGTATGAGACCTCTTCCCCTTGTTTGGAAATTAAGAAACCGGAGGGGGAGAGAATGAGGGATTAAAAATTAATCCACCATTCTCCTCCTCCTTCATAAATTCCAAACATCCCAAATTGGGGTATTTTGGAGGAGGAATTGATGGCCAAACAAGGGGAAGGAGCTTAGGGACTTAATATTCTCATTCCCTTCCCCTCCTAATTGCCAAACAAGCCCTATGTATTTTTTGCTGCTATCCATATTTTTTCATGCATAACCCTTGTAAAGGATAGTTCAGCTAAGTAATACTTGAGTAATTAGTTATGGACACGTGAATTAGTTATGGACACGTGGACATTAGTTAGTTTACTGAAATCTGTTTCATCTTCTGTTATGAAATCAGTTGGTTAGCTTTCAGTTACCAAGCTCTGCTATAAATTGTAATGAGTCACGTTTTGTTCATTCATTCAATATACTGAAATTCATTTTTCCTATAGTTTTCTTTTCCGCATTTATCATTTCAACCCTTTTTCTTTCAATTTTGCTTATAGGGTGTTTTGGACATCACAACGTCAGAGGTTGCAGACTACATAGTTGGCGGTGTCATGGCTTGTGACAACTCCCGCTTTGATGCCATGATAGAAAAGAAAGTCCCTCTAGTCTTGAGTGTGGGAGCATTAGACATGGTGAACTTTGGAGCTAAAGATACCATTCCACAAAAATTTCAACAGAGAAATATATATGAACACAATAAACAGGTAATAAATCTATAAGGCTAGTATATTCTGGTTGAACTCCTATCATATATTGCCATGGTCATTTTTTTGCTTTCATTTTGAAGGTGTTATAGATGATTTTATCAGGGAAAATCAGCCTCCTCTCTAGTACCTGCTATTATGCCAAATCCCTGTAGTTTCATCTGCGATTTTCTCCTTATAAAGCATATTATCAACGGGTAGAAGTAAAGATGTCTGACGTCTTTTGTTGACCAAGATAGTTTTGTGACTGAGCTAATTTGATAGATAAACTCTTCCCTTTCCAGGTTTCACTCATGCGAACAACAATAGATGAGAACAAAAAATTTGCTGATTTCATAGCAAATAAGCTGAAAAGGTCATCCTCTAATATTTGCGTCTGTCTTCCAGAAAAGGGTATTTCTGCTTTGGATGCAGAAGGAAAACCTTTTTATGATCCAGAAGCAACGGGTTCTCTTCTTCATGAATTAAAAAGGCTAATTCAGGCAAATGAAGATAAACAGGTACTTATTGCTCAAAGATTGTGGTTTTCTCTAACTGTGGGGAATAATTTAGGTTTTGTAATTTTGTGTTATCCAGGTGAAAGAATATCCTTATCATATCAATGATCCTGAATTTGCAAATGCATTGGTGGATGCATTCTTAGAGATTAATAAGAAAACTACTAACAATTCTATCCATCCACAAGTTGACATTCCTAAAGCTGTTGAACACTCTAATGGGGGTTCTGCTTCAACTGCATCAAGCATTGGAGCCACTCCTAAAGCTGTTGAACGTGGCGGTTCTGCTTCAACTGCATCAAGCACTGGAGCCACTCCTAAAGCTGTTGAACACTCTAATGGGGGTCCTGCTTCAACTGCATCAAGCATTGAAGCCATTCCCTACACACCTATTGACTTCCCAGATGCAAGACCAGGTTCCAGTTTTAATTTACTTTTTTCTTTTAAAATATTTGTTACCTGCTCACTTTTAGTAATGGCTAAAATAAATCTTATACGTAGTTTTGGTATATAGCATGCGCCATTTTTGTAGTAATTGTCAAGTCTATTCAGGTTGGCTGTCCAAATCTCCTTTGCTGAAAGGAAGGTGTGTCGTTCTCCATGACATAATTACTGGAGCAGTTTGAAGTTGTCATTGACATCATCTGTCGTAGTACTTAAACATCATTATTTGTCTAAGTGTGCATATCACTGCAACTAAAGTGGTTTGGTCTCAACGCTCAAATTCCTCCCTCAGCAATAAATTACCGTTGATCCATGTGTGTGTGTGTGTGTTGATGTATTTATGTATGTATACTTGCATTATTAATTACATTTTGTTTGAAACCTGAACTATGTTGACAATGACCTGAAAACTATTTTTCTGACGTTAATAACTTTTTTGTGTTAATCGAGCCAAAATTAACCTGTACAATGTTAATTATTATTTTAGGTAGTAAAAATTTCTCATATATCTGAAGTACTAACCAGTATCATCTTGTTTTATACCTACAGAAACTTTGGAGAAAACACAGCAAATCCTGCAGCAATTAAAGCATCAGATAGATAAGGGAATTCCTATAATAGGAGCTGGTGCTGGGACAGGTATATCTGCCAAGTTTGAAGAAGCTGGGGGAGTGGATATGATAGTAGTTTACAACTCAGGACGTTTCCGGATGGCTGGTAGAGGATCATTAGCAGGATTGTTACCTTTTGCCGATGCAAATGCTATAGTACTTGACATGGCCAATGAAGTTTTGCCGGTATGCCTCTAATGATTTGCTTGTTCTATCCAAGTTCTTTTCACTTTAATAATTTGAGTTTTCCTGTGTTGCTTAACTTTTAAGGTAATAAGTTTTAGAGTACTTGATGAGAAAAGGGTGGTGGGTGGATGAAACTAACTAGTTTTGTCACTTATACCTTTAATATAAGCAATTTTGTCTTGGTCAACATGGTTTTGACTTTTCATAATTATGTACATACTAAAAGTTTATAAAATTCTGAGTTGATAGTGAAGTATAGGATTTTGTTATTTGATCTGCGTGTTAAAACTTACTGTTTAGATCAATTATAGTAAGCTCTTATGTCTTAATTACTGTCCTTTGTTATAAGATAACTAATTTGTTAAATGACAATGTCTTCTATACCCAGTATTTTGAGACTTTGAACTTTGGTAGTAGAGCTACTAATTTTCAAGATCAGACATCATTTATCTGCTTCTCCACCATTCTTCCTGCTTCGATTTTCTCAGGCACATCAGTCATTTGTTTTCAGGTAGTGAAGAAGGTCCCAGTTCTTGCTGGTGTATGTGGAACCGATCCCTTCCGTCGAATGGATTGCTTCCTTAGGCAGGTGGAGTCCACAGGATTCTGTGGGGTTCAAAACTTTCCTACTGTTGGGTTATTTGATGGTAATTTCAGACAAAATCTTGAAGAAACAGGAATGGGATATAGGTAGGTGTTATAAAGACTTTTCACAATATCAGATTAGTTAGACTTTTCCATTTTCTTACAACTGGCTTTTTGCCCCTCGTGAAATGATCAGCTTGGAAGTTGAAATGATCCGGAAAGCTCATAAAATGGGTCTATTGACAACCCCGTATGCATTCAATAAAGACGAAGCTATTGAAATGGCTAAAGCGGGTTCTGATATTATAGTGGCCCATATGGGTCTCACTACGGCAGGCTCCATAGGTGCAAAAACAGCGCTTTCACTTGAGGAAAGCGTAATTCGTGTACAAGCTATTGCCGATGCTGCACATAGGATCAATCCCAATGCCATTGTGCTCTGCCATGGAGGTATCAAAAGAACTTGGACGTCTTTTGTTTCTTGGTCAAAATATCATTTTGGTCCTCAAACTTTTTATTTATTTGTTTTTGGTCCTTAAACTTTTCTTTCATTCCATTGTTAGTCCAAAATATGATTATGTCTGGTTTCTGTCATTATCTCCGATGAACATCTTATATAAACGATTTCTCTCTCATACATGTTCTAATAAGTGAGTTAGCAGAGAGAGAAAGATAAATTTGTGATTAATTTTTTTTTCAAAGAAGAAAGATTTTTTTTACTCTCTCTGCCAACTAGCTTATTAGTACACATATGAGGGAGAAATCATTCTTCTCAGTTGTCTAAGTCAGGAACTGACGAAATTATGTTTTGGATTAACAGTGAAACAAACAGAAAAGTTGCAAAACAAAGAAAAGTTTGAGGGCCAAAACAGAATTCACTTTATAGTTTGAGAACCAAAATAAGGTTTTCACCTTGTTTCTTTTTCCAATACTGTTGAATTGGCTTGTGAATTTAGTGTTATTCATTTGATCATGAAATCTTGGATTTTATGACATAACAAAGAATGTTATTGACTGAAAGAAGACATCTTTCTACGTTTTCAAGTTTCTACCATGTATTAAAGCATCTTTCCACGGTTCTTGGTGTTTATTAATTAAATAAGCATCCGTATGACTTTGCAGGTCCTATATCTGGCCCCAAAGAGGCAGAGTTCGTATTAAAGAGTACAAAGGGAGTCCATGGTTTTTATGGTGCTTCAAGCATGGAAAGACTACCAGTGGAACAGGCTATAACAACCACAGTCAAACAGTACAAGTCAATAGTTCTTAATTGAGGTTCAATGTTCTTGTAATTTATAAGATCCAATCTTCTGTAAACTATAAACTACTAACTGTGGCTTATGTTTAGTGAAGAACTCATGAGACACAGGGCAGATCTATATTGAGTCATTCTTCTCTCTGTAAATCATACGCTTCATGCACTATTACAACACGAAATAATCATGCCTTGTATAACTAGAGCTTGTGCATGTATCAAAGACGCTTTATGCACTATTACAACCCTTATATGCTTCTTACAAGCTGTTCCTTAAGGACTTCAATGTTATGGGGCAGCCACTCCTTAGTCTAGGTATGTGTGCCTTCTTTTCAAGGCTAGTATCTAAATCATTCAGTGTCCACCTGTCCAAAAGAAACTCATAATTTCCAAATCATTCATTCATACTAGGAAAAGTGTACAAAACAATGATATGGCTGAAAATTGTTAGTTACTCACGTGTAACCACTAGTCAGTCGATGTAAAAAGACCAACATTGTCACTTTTGCCATATTGATCCCTAGGCATGTCCTTGGTCCTGATCCGAAGGGCATGAAGCTGTACGGCTTTTGCATTTCCTGCAGATATATCATATATGAGACAAAAACAAAAGGAAAAAAAAATGTGACAAGAGACATAGCAGAAATAAGAGATAGAAAAAAAGAAGCCATTTACATCAAATCTTGATGGGTTGAATTTCAATGGGTCCTTGTACAGTTCTGGGTCGTAATGGATACAGGTTGCATCGATGTTGACATGCCATCCTTTCTTTATATTGTAGCCTGTTTTAATTGCAAAGAGTTTAGTTGATTATCAAGTAGGAGAAAATTGATTTGTCACTAGAAAGAAAATTTTGTTTTTAAACCTTCAATTGTGCAGTCTTTAAGCGCAACTCGAGGAAACCACAAGAGGACATTAGACATTCTCAGTGTTTCCTTAACCACCTGGAAATTACAGAAAAAGAGATCAAAGTTGGATATTTTCAAGAAAATCATAACTAATTTCATAGCTTTTGCAACATTTTTTTTTTGGGATTTCTAACCTTAGAACCATAAGGCATACTGTTGAGATCTTCAAGAGTAAGTGAAGCTCCCTCTAGCTTATTTCTGGTTAATGACAATTGCTCTTCCTGTAAACCCAGATCAAAATTAGACATTGACTATCAAATATCAATCTTTTATTAATGTAAAATTAATTCCTAAATACAAAAGGATAGAACTTTAAGTATCTTACCCTAAGTCTACTTTGGGCTTCTCTGTTTTCATCAAGAAATTTAACACTCCACATCATTGCTGCTGCAGTAGTGGTCTGTCCTGCAATTATCAGTGTCAACAAGTTATCCATAATCTCTGAGTCATCAAGCTTTTCATTGGGAGGGAATGAATCTCTCTCGAGCATGGACTGCAAGAAGTCATGTTGACATCTATCTCCTCCTGTCCTACGCTTCTCAATCATCTCTCTGAAGGTTTCCATTAGCCTTCTACGAGCCTGCAATTTCTATTGCTTTTAGTTCACTTCAAAGAGTTTTAAAATTAACAAAACTTGCAAATAAATAACAACCCATCAAGCTAAGCTTACCATGATGCCTTTATAGTATCTGGTGCCAGGAATCATGACAGGAAAAGATAGCATGGCATCAGATACAGCAGTACAGTCTCTCTCAATCTGATCCAGCAATGAATCCTCCGTGATGCTCATCAGCATGTTGCACATTGCATCAAATGTCATCTTCACTCATCAAACAATTTCAGATAGAGTTTGAATATTGGTTTCCATGTCTGTTAAATATTTGAGTCAAAAAGTGTTAAAAGTGTGAGTGGAAAAGTTTACATACTCACCTTCATACTGAACTCAAGCACCTTGAAGCTTTTCCCACTCTCTTCTAGCTTTTTCAGCCTCCCACACAACATGTTATCAAATGCTTTGACAAAAGAAGATAGAGAGTTCATGGAGAAAGGCTCAAAGAGAAGACGCCTGATTCTTTTGTGGCTCTCAACTGGCACACATAGCAAGCTTTTCTTACCTACAGCATCTGCCATTGATTTGACATAACCCTTGTTGAATTTAGCAAAATCATTAGCAAATATGGTCCTGGCACCTTCAGGACTTGGAACATAGATGTGGATCTTCCCAAATAACCTTGTCTTGAACCACTTCCCATGCCTATTCACATCAATTCAGCACCTTATATGTCTCTTCCATTAACCCCTCACTTACATGTTACCAACCTATGCAGCCTAAATGTCTTGAAACAAACTGAATTTGGACCTTCAGTAGTTTAGGGTGAAGTGCAGCGCAATTTTAAGATTTTGAGAAGAAAAATTAAGGTCAAAATCTCATTTTAGTCCTCAAGCTATAGGATGAATTTTAATTTAGTGTTCAAACTTCTATATTGTTTCACTCTTAGTCCAAAACATAATTTCATCTGATTTATGTCATTATCTACGACTACAATAGCTAAGAAAGATTATTTCTCTCTCTCATACAGTGAGTTGGTGAAAAAATAAAGAAAAATCTCCCTTCTTCAGTTCTTTGTCTCAAACTAGAGATAAATTCTTTCTAATAAGGAAGAATTTTCTTTCCATCTCTATCAACCTACTTATTAGGATATACATGAGAGAGAAATCGTCCAGGTCAACTTACTTAGAAAAGTTTGAAAACCAAAATGAAACTGAAAAAATTTAAAGGACAAAATTAAACAGAATTCACCCTATAGTTCGAGGTCCAAAATGGAATTTTGACATTAATTTATCCTATGTGTAAAAAGTATCTTTTCACCTCAGGTATCCGGATTCAAACAACTATTTTTTTGGTTAAACAATGTCATATGTAAAAACTTAGATAAATTAATTAAATATGACCTTAAGAAATTAAAAGTCTAATCTTAATGAAGCATATTGAGGTAACTAGAATATGCAGAACCAAGGTTGAGTTCTGGACTAATAAGCCAGAGTCAACCCTTGTGTTATATGAAACTGCAATAAACAGTATACTGGGATGCCTCAAAAAGTCAAAACCATGCCTTTTGATAAAGTCCATGTTAGTTCCAATAAAAAGGTTGAATGAAAGAGAGAGATAGTTGAAGCAAGTCAGTTACCACAATCGCCGAAGTCTGACAAAATCATAGCATCCTTTGGTACTATTGGTGGCTGAAAGAAAAGCAAAAGTTTCTCCTATAAAAGGTATTCCCAGCCGACCAGGAATATCATCATCTTTCAGTTTTGAAGCTCTTTTCCAAGCTTTTGAAGCAAAATATGCCACTCCAATGGAGAATAGTGCAATCGTGATCATGTCATAGTAGCTCTGCAGGAACAAAATAAACTCTTGTCTTGATAGACTCAGCATCTTACTTGTTTCTCTGAATCTCTAGTCTGGATGGAAAGTCAGGACCAAAGGTTGTGAGTTTATGATTCAGACATTGAGGTTTTATATTATTATATATAACATATGCTACATGACAACACTATGGAAGCCAAGATGATTTGGTTAGTAAAATATTAGTATGCGGAGCATCTTAGGAAGGATTTTTTGAGGCAAGAGAGGCGAGATTCTTTTTAATAGAAGACAATCTTACTAAATAAACAAAAAAGGAACAAAGATTAAAAAAAAAGTAACTTCACATTTAATAATTTATATGTATATTGCTACATCATCCATCCCCATTGACCAATAAACATAGGTAATTGATATTGATCAATGTTTTCTTTGACAAATTCTATTAGAGATTTGAAAAGACTAGAGAGATCAGTCGGATGTGTATATATATATGCATGCGTGTTCGTTGAAATGCTTTCCACTATATATGTACAGTAGTTTGAATGATGCTGTACATAAAATGGTGAATGTTGGGCCAACCATTATAGCTGAATGGAGTTGTGAGTTGTGACAGAGGTCTCAGGCTTAAAAATGATTGATCAAACATTTTTGAGTGAGTGAGTGAGTGCATACTAAGATAGGAAAGCATGTATTGAGGTGTCAGTGGATTAGATTCTGGAATTTATGTGCAACAAAAGTGCCATGACCCACTTGAGCAGGTTTAAGGATTTTGGCTGAGCTAAGTGTTAATAATGGTATATGGAAGTAGTGGTTTAATTGGAAAAAAAGTTGAGTTGATATGGAATGTCACTTAAACACACACAACACAAGAATATGATATCAACAGAATTTTGCATATCATATCCGTATTCCATATATAGACCTTAATTAAAAGGACAACTAGTATGATGAGGCTGTCATTAACTTATAATTATGCAGGTATTATGCTAATATGCTCCATAATCCTCATTATAATTGCAAAGGTAGGCCCCACTATCCCTCCCTTTTCATATAATACCACTTGTTTACATCATTCTGATGTAAGATTTATTAGAGCTATGGCTCTCCAACATGAACTAGATTTTAGAGTATAGTACTCACAGAGTTTCTTATCACATAATCCAATGAGTTATTTGTTCACAAGGTAGTACCTAGCTAGGACTACAATTTTGAGGCCTTAACATTTATTTTTTTTTTTAATGAATTGTAGGTTGTGGAGGCTAGATTTGAGTTATTATGAATACTGCTAATTGTCTGTAGCATAAACCCAAGTTTGGAAAATACATAATTAGTTTACATCATAATTTCCAGAACAAAACTTTACAGTGTATATTGTTCTATTCCCATTTGCTAGAAAAAAAATAAAGACAAAAGTAGCTTTTGGTCCTAAAATTTTATATCAATTTTCAATTTTGTCCTCAAAGTTTGTTTATTGTCCATTTCATCCCTACAATTATATATTTTGATCGATTTTATTTTTTATTCTAACTTCATCTAGTGGATTAACAGAAAACTACATGTGATTTTTAATAATTTCACAGTACATGTCATAATTCATGTGGTAGTCAGTCAAATAATAAAATCAACTCAAATATAAAAATTTTGGGAACAAAATTGAAAGTAATCCTAAAATTTAAAATTGATGTAAAATTTGAGAACTAAAAAATAATTGTCTTTTTTTTTTCTTGCAAATGGGTGGAGCATTTTGAAGATTAGTGATGGGAATACTCAATTTCGTCACATTTACACTTAAAACGAGATATATATGATCAATTTCATAAAACGAGATATACACTTTTAGGTTTAAAAATGGGTTTGATTTAACCTCGTTTGTCGACAACATCAATTAGGAAGAGAAATAACTCATGAAAAGTAACCAGTAACTTCAATTTTGTCGTATTTTTACTTGAAACAATAGATCATATCCATTAGGTACGGACCAAAATGAAACTGTTGAGAAATATTAAGGACCAAAACAAATTGTGAGATAAACATTAGGGACTAAAACGAGATGTGATCCTATTTCTAATTTAATGTGCAAGCCTAAAATGCAAAATAAGCGTGAATTGTACAGATATTTTAGGTAATCTTGCAAAAGTAACATCATTCATAAGTCGGTCACTGAGAGTCATTTGTGACATTAGCTATTGTATTATTCACTTTCATGCTGATATCAGAAGCTCCAAAATTCACTCACACTCACCAGTACGAATAATGACCATATAAAAAAAA
The DNA here is from genome assembly GCA_003254925.1 of Chamaecrista fasciculata. Classification (NCBI taxonomy): domain Eukaryota; kingdom Viridiplantae; phylum Streptophyta; class Magnoliopsida; order Fabales; family Fabaceae; genus Chamaecrista; species Chamaecrista fasciculata. The sequence continues at coordinate 147,047 of QANZ01010112.1, forward strand.
AAAGTAAAAAATCTCTGTTGAATGAGGACATAGCTACAAGCCTACATTCGGCAAGCTTCTCTCTAATCTCTCCGATAAGTTATAATGCCATTTGTCTAAGTTGAATGCTGCATAGATTTTGAATTCTTCCACAGTGTAACCTTTTCCTTTTTGTTATTATAGTTATAAATAAACGTAACTTTTATATATTCTTTTCACATTTTTATTTTATATTAAACCAATAACAACAAAAACGTATGAATGATGATAATTGATAAAGAGGTTAGGTTCAGCAGGTACAGTGGGAAAAAAGGACCCCGATTTAATTATAGATTTTATTAGAAGAATCAGTCAACGGGGTAAATGGAATCTGTTCTTTTTCCTGTTCAAATTAGGGTTGAGTTGTTATGGATTATATGATATAATACATTCTTCAACAACAATCATTATATTTTAATTTTTAACAGTTATTTAATGATTTATTTCCTTTATTTCATTTTTTTTATTTTGCTCTCTTGTTCTTTGATGATTTGTAATTTTCCATCTCAGAAAAAGAAATGTTAATGACATTTTTATGTATATAGTTCACAAAACAAATAATATATATTGATGTCATGATGTGCACTGTGGAGTACAGTGGATTCATAAAGTTAGTATTAACTTCAAATCATTAATATAATGAATTCGGTATTAAATTGGAAGTTAATACATTGTTTGAATTGAATTTAATAGCTCATTTAAATTAAATCATGATTCAATTAATGTATGAACTATGAACTATATGTTAATCCACCATGTGCTCAGATGTCTGCTTCCACTTTCCAAAGCACTCCATCGTGATTGTGATGAGATTCCTTGCGACTTGCGAATCAAAGAATCAAACAAAGCCCAAGGGGCCCGACCTACAATTGTACACTAAACAAAAAGGGCCTATCTATCCTACCTCTAAGTTCTAAACTTCTAATCAATTTGCGAAGAAAGAAAAACTTTGAACAAAGAAAAAAAGAAGTACAGAATATATATATATATATATATATATATATCTCATTTACTGGTTAAGTACTTACTGTTTCAATCCATTTCAGAAAAAAAATTTAGTAGAAATGAGTAAATTTCGATGATTTAATTACTTGAGGTATGTATATTAACTAATTTTATTTAAACAAATTAAATATACTCAAATAGTCAAATACGCTAAAGTCAATGTGGATCACTAGAAAGTTACAAGGTGAGTCAACATGTGAGACCGAAAGCAATAATAAAGAAATTACCTATGCTTCAAAAGCTACACCATTGAACAACTAGAAGTTACTTTAGGATTCAAAATATCTCCCAACAATATTCATAATCAAAATAAGTATATGAGAATGCGGAATATAGAGAAGAATAGATGAACACAAGCAATTTATCGTGGTTCGTTCAGTATGATCTACATCCACCAAAAAACAATGAACTTTCACTATAAAGAATTTCATTATAAAGAATATGAGTTTACAATAACATGATGAATGAATCACCTCTCAAGTCTATTTCCACCATTAGCTATTAGTCTATTTATAGGCATCCCAAACCCTAGATCTACAAGGATTACTTAACCTAAGCCCAATAGGCTCAAATACCTAATTCCTTAGCCACAAAGAATTATATCCCAAAATATATGGTAACTAANATGAATCACCTCTCAAGTCTATCTCCACCATTAGCTACTAGTCTATTTATAGGCATCCCAAACCCTAGATCTACAAGGATTACTTAACCTAAGCCCAATAGGCTCAAATACCTAATTCCTTAGCCACAAAGAATTATATCCCAAAATATATGGTAACTAATTGAAATACAAATCACATAAAAGATTACACAAAATATCCCAAATCTTAACAAATAAGATTATAATCTTTACAGTTAAAAAGCAGTAAAAGACCCCAACATCCTTTTTATTTTATTTTGTTTGTACTACCGGGCAGGACGCCAGTGACATGTTGGGGAAACCAACAGAGACCCAACCCAAAGGATTAGTGCACAGATCTAAACCGTAAGCAGTTTTAAGACCACAACATCATTTTACTCGTTCTTCTTGCTTTGTTCATCCTTGTTGATTTTTTGAAAGGGATTTGAGAAACTAAAATTTGAGAGAGAAAAAGAAAGTTTTAAAGTTTAAAAATGAGATCCATAATTTTATATTTTTATTCATGATTTCACAATTGATTTATACAAGATTGAAAATAACAAACTCTTTAATTTCTTAGGTCACACAATTTTAAAACAAAATCTGAAGATAATAAATAAGAATCTTAAATCTTAATTATAAGAATAAAAATAAATAACTTAACAATAAATATCTTAAAAAATATCTTATTCAAATCTTAAAAGATAAAATATTGAAGTTAAAATGCCATATCCCAACAATTCTTCTGTTACACGGAATTATTAAGTAAAACCCGTTTGTATCTTAAATTCTTAATCATCAATATCTTCATATATAGAAGGCACAAGGAAGGAAAATTTTTATTTTTTACTTATTTGAAAGATTTAACCATATAATAATAATAAAAAAATAGTTGGCATTGGAGGGTAGTTTTGTAATTGTGCAGCTTTCCTAGTCGTCTTTGAGGTCAACCCCTGAATACTCTGCAATTCCCAAATTCATATTCAAAATTTCAAATACAACGGCTTTCGACTTGATTTCTTGGAACCTTCCTCATTCATTCCTTCTTAAGCAACCACCAGAATCAACTCCCTTTGCTTCCAACATTTTTTTTCTTTCTATCACTCACAAATGGCATTCTTCTCTTTTGGTTCTGCTTCTGGTTCTTCCTCCTCTTCTTCATCGGAGAGCAACCTGGCCACCGCCAAGACTATCCTGTCGGCGGCGGCCTCCGTGGCTGCCACTGCAATGGTGGTCCGATCAGTGGTCAACGACTTCTTACCCAGCGACGTGATGGAGGAGTACTTGTACGCTGGCTTCCGCAAAATGTTCCGTCAGTTCTCGTCTGAACTAACAATGGTGATTGAAGAATTCGACGGCCTCACAAACAACCAGGTTTACGAAGCTGCCCAAACCTACTTAGGAAAGAAAATCTCTCCTTCCAATCGCAGGCTGAAGGTGAGCAAGCCTGATTCCGAGAAGGATTTCATGGTCACCATGGCACGTGACGAGGAAATTTTGGACGTCTTTGAGGGCATTAAGTTACATTGGGTCATGATATGCAGAGAGGTCGAATCCAAAAGCTTCCACAACAGAAAAAACAACAATTCCACACTTCTATCGGAGGTGCGATCCTTGGAACTCAGTTTCCACAACAAGCATAAGGATATGGTGTTGAAGAGGTACCTAGAAGCGAAATCCATAAAGCAAGAAGCGAAAGCCCTGAGGATATTCACGATGGATTATGTGGCCATGTACAGGAATCCCAAGAACGCATGGGCAGGGACCAATTTGGACCATCCTGCCACTTTTGATACGTTGGCATTGGACTCGAAGATGAAGGAGTTCGTTTTGGAGGATCTCAAGAGATTCCTAAAGAGGAAAGATTATTACAAGAAAATTGGGAAGGCGTGGAAGAGGGGTTATTTGCTGTATGGGCCACCGGGCACTGGCAAATCTAGCTTGATCGCCGCCATGGCTAATTTCTTACATTTTGACATTTATGATTTGGAGCTCACCGAAATTGAATGCAACTCCGACCTTCGTCGATTGCTCATTGGCATGCCCAATAGGTCCATCCTTGTCGTTGAGGATATCGATTGCACCATCGAACTGGAGAATCGCTCGGGCGAATCCAAACCTTCTTCATCATCCACTGATGACTCGCAAGAGACAAAGGTTGTCTTTCTTTCCCCTATACTTTGTCTTATAGGAGATTGCACACTGGGAACTTCATTAACCTTCACCAATATATATCCTGTTTCCTTTGATCCAGAGTTTAATTTGTTTAAGTTAGGTGAAATTTATCAAATTGCATGTGGTCTGAGGAAAAAACAAAGAAATGTAGCATTATCATTAGAATCTTAATATTTTAAGAAATATATCGCACACTCACAATATTAATTTAAGACAAACTGCATGGCCTTTTCATCTTTTCATTTTTTAATCATTGGATGGCAGATGGATTTAAAACTAATTTGCTAAACCTCGAGAATTGAAGGATATGTGATACTAATTACCAAATTAAAGAAGCCAATCCTAATAGTTAAAAATGATGTAAATTTTTCATTATCTGCAAGGTAACCTTGTTGTCCAATATGATTACTTGTGAGTGAGTCATTGATTTCATAAGCAAAACATTGAATTATGTATGGTGTTTGATTTGTTAATATAAATTTGCAAGTGAGGCCCTTATTAAATTGTTTTGTTGTTGGAATTGGCGTGATAGGTGACACTTTCAGGGCTACTGAATTTCATAGACGGACTATGGTCAAGTTGTGGAGACGAGAGGATCATAGTGTTCACAACGAACCACAAGGAGAAGCTTGATCCAGCATTGCTACGACCTGGTCGCATGGACGTTCACATTCACATGTCGTATTGTACCCCTTGTGGGTTTAGACAGCTTGCGCGTAATTACCTCGGGCCTCAAACTCAACACCATACTCTTTTCCCAGAGATTGAACATGCAATTCTTGCCACACAGGTGACTCCCGCTGAAGTGGCTGAAGAGCTTTTGAAGGGTAATGACAATGACGCTATTCTTAAAGGTCTTTTGGACTTTCTTAAGAGAAAAAAAATAGACAATGATGAGCTTGAGGCTAAAAAGAGAAACGAAGCAGCAGCAGCAGCAGCAGCAGCAGCTCACTCCCAAGTCAAAGAAAAGCAACAAGAAGCTCATACTGAAGATAATGACGAAAATAAGTGATAACACATTCATTCGTATTCTGCTACATACCTATGTAGCACTCATATACGGGTTTCATCAGAGTAAAGGTCACGTTAGATATTACATGGATCACTAACAACTCAGCACCTTTGTTTTGTTTGTTTCTAGTTTCTAATCTACCGCCCCATATGATTTATACATCTTGATTTATTTATTTTTTTTTTAAAAAAAAAACTCTGTTTCTTCTTGGAATCAAGAAGGCAATGCAATACTGTGATTGATATGACATAGTTGGGTAAAGACTAAAGAGAATTGCTGGATTCTCTTGCCCCTTTCTCAAATCGGCAATAAATCGAATTTCTTTTTCTCGACTAAGAAAAAATAATTCAGATGAGCTTCTTATATCCTTTCAAATATGTATTGGCAATTTCGAGTAAATTACCTTGATTTCTATATAGTTTTTTATTATTATTATTATTTCTATATACTTTCTTTGCCTCTTTTCAATGAGTATTTATTAATTTAATAAGTTGGTTCTAAAATTCTCTTCATTTTCTTTAAGTCATTGTAAGTGAAAACAAAAGTGACTACACCTTATAATTACAAATTAAGTTAAATCAAACTTCAAAGTAGATTTGAGAATAGTTTCTCATAATCTTTTTATCTTTTGCTCTTAAATTCACTTTTGAACTCTATTTGACTAATTTTTAATAGTCCTAATTGGATAAAAAAATCACTCTTAAAAAATAACTTATAACTTTTGAAGTTGTTGCATTTAAATTTAAAATGAGAAGTACATGATCAATTTTACTTGTTTGACCACGAAACGAGCAATCCACCATTCGGATTTAATTTAACTTNTTTAAATAATTTAATATTTTAAAATTATTTGTATAACAAATTACTTAAAGATAAATTATTATTAAAATTATTTATAACGCAAATTATTCAAATACAAATTTTATCTTTCCTAAAGTAACTTTTCATGAATTCTATTTATCAAATTTTATTTATATATTCTCTACCAAAGAAATTTATGCAATGCTAGGTCAGCAATTAATATGATAAAATTTCAATGTTTATTTGATAGTATTTGGGTGACTAAATGAATTCATCAGCATGGCCAACATACAGGTTTATTCTTGTGGTCAAAGACATTGATTGCACCATTGAGTTTTACGATCGCTTTTGCCGAATCCTAATACACACTGAACTCAATTAATCTTGGTCTTCTTTCCTTTGATGGATGCGTTGAGTTTATGTTCAGTAAATGTTAACATTACCTATATATATGGTATGAGGAAAAAAGAAATGTAGCGTTAGCATTACAATCTTGATATTTTGAGAAATATATCGCAGCTCGCGTATTAGGTACAAACTGCATCTTCTTTTATCATTTGTTGGTGGAACTCTAAGTAACGCAGGTGGTGCAAGATATTAATTGATGATTTTTTTTAACTGTTGGACATATCGCAATTACAACTACTCCCACTCAAAACTTTATTTTAACCTCGAGAATTTAAGCCATGAATAGGATATGTGATACGAATTTATACGAAAATACAGTAACTGATAAATTCAGCTTGATAGCTATTGTATTTTTGTACATAGAAGCCAATATTGTCTAAAACAGTTTCATGGCTTACATAGAAGCCAATACTGTCAAATTCAATTATAATTCTTGTTAGCAGCTCTATTATACTTATTTTCAGATCAAATTATCCCATTTCATCAGTCACTAAATCCACTTAATTACCCTTTTTATTCTAGTTTTGTTGGTTGCCTCTTCTTTCTCTAATTTTGCCTAATCTCAAGTCCTATGGACATAGGACTAATTCCCCTTTTTACTGCAGTAACTTTTTAATCTGAATTTTCTTTTCTTTTAGAGACCAATCTTTTGCTGCCACTTGTGCACCCCTTCTCAAGTAAAATATCTGATTCATTTAGTGGAGAGCATGTGCCAAACATGTGTCAAGGGTTTCTTATAGGAAAGGGATGCATATAAAAGGGAAAGTTTTGGATTAGAGGGGCGGATTCATTCATTTGGCAGCAACTGAAGCAGAAAACAGAGGCAACTCGTTTTGGAGGAGAACCCAGCCTTCACTCTTCTTCTTACTTCAGATTTGCTAGCTTTTCTTTCTTCTCTTAGCTTTGGTTTCGTTTTAGTTATGAAGATTAGAGGCTAGGCCTCTAATCTAGCTTGGTTGTATAAAGATTTGGAGAATATCATGTTTTGAGACTATATTTTGAGCTTAATGCAATTTTACGTTCTTTTGAGTTTTGATTCTCTCTCTGTTTTAATTTCTGATTATCTTGGATGGATGATATTAGAGGGCGCCCCTAATTGTGTTTCATTCTTGATTAATCTTGTCATCTAGGCTCAAATCTTTGTTTGATGTTTAGAAAAATGACACATGCTTTGTTAGTAGAATAACTTCATTTCTATTTTCAAAAGTATGAGAAGGAATCTCTAGTTTAGCTACCACCACTGAGACCTAGTTAAATTAGACTTAGTTTATCTCTTGCTTTAATTGTTCTTGAACTTGAGAGTCTGTTACTTAAGAGTTTGAGATAAATGAAGGTAGTTCGGTTCCAACTTCTGATTTTTGTGAGATATTGATGGAATCTGATTTTCTATCAAGCTAAGCAAATTCAAGGTTATAGATGTTTTGGCAATGATTAACATGAGGAACTCCATTTCAATATACAACCCGGCTAAATGTTTTTATTGTTGAATTTCCTTAAACCAATTTACTTCTCTTTACTTTAGTTTTTCACTTTTTAGAATCATAATTCACAACTCTCTTCCCTTTAAGTGTTATTGTTATTTTTAAACTTGAATTTTAGTCATTCTTCCCCGTTGGAATCGACCCTACTCACCGCTATATGCAAAATTAAGGAACTCAAAGTAGTAGGATTAATTTGTTGGTTTCGACCCCTGACAATTATGCACTGCTGCTGTCAAAACCAGTTTCATAGGTGCTGTATTTTCTGAAATATTGAGTTTCATTACACCATATGATTTTTTTCTCCCAGGCAGTAATGTTATTTGTTGAGCCTATATTCTTTCCAGCTGTACTCAAATTTCTTTTCCCCAATTTCTGTCAATTACATGGATTATGTGTTGTGGTTCAGTTCTATCATTTTATTCTCTTGAATGCATGGTTAAATTTGTCAAGTTATTTAATTCAGTACAACATCTGTCAAGTTATACTATAGAGCCAAGTTTTTTTTCCCTCCATTGAATGTTCCTCTGAGATTTTTCCTGCCTTATATTCCATATAAAATTTTACTCTGACCAATCTACATTTTGGGCTTTTAATCACTACGTGACCTATAATGTTTAAGTTCTCACCTCTTATTGGACACTTTGCCTAATAGATAGTTAATTTTTACTGGAGTAAAATCTATATGCAGCTTTTTAGTGTTCTTCTGTTTTATTTTCTTTTTGGCTTTATTGTAGAATGCGAGCTAAAAAGTAATATCTATATGCAGCTTTTCATTGTTCTTCTGTTTTATTTTCTTACTTCTTACCTCATACTATTTGATGATAACATGAATTTGTAATATGTGTAGTGGCCTCTGCATCAGCATTTAATGATGAAGTGGAGACAGACTATTTTCAAAAATGCACGACAACCATCAAACTTCTCACTAAATAGAAATTCAATTTGAAGTTTCTCTTATACATCTAATGTTGCTTTTCATTTATGGAGGGCATGTGTATCTAATTATATATACAAATATTATCCTTTATATATATATATATGCATAATTTTTTTCCTACAATAATTGAGCTTAATTGGAATTTGGTGGGTTTAGTTTCAGATTTCAAATCCCGTGATTTTTTTGGCCAAATCAAATCCTCATATATATATATATATATATATATATTTATTTCAATTATTGTACTGTTTTAGGCCAGACTTAAAATTCTGAGTTAAAATTTGTCACCATTGCTTCACTGTTTGAGACTGCTTAATGCAAAAAGTGTATTTTGTGCTTTATGGAGATTCAAATATATCCCTATCCCCACCATATGAAGGAGATGCTTTTG